>VDFB02007444.1:0-35101 GCA_007258455.2 Sequoia sempervirens | reverse complement strand
ATGTTCTTAAGGATCATTACAATAGCATATTAACTTAATTTTGCCTCAAAGATTAACTTTAAGAATAAATTTTTTTATCAATGCATTTTTTAAATCATTTTAGGGCTAAGGGATACCCATTTAAAACCTAATGCCTTATCCCACTGGAATAGAACACAAACACTTGTAAGACGATTCCTCTAAACAAGTAGAATGCACTTACACACTTCAAGATCCAGTGGGAATAAGAGTGCATAGAAGAAGAGTAATAAAATATAGTATAAAATGCCGTAAGTTTAAATTGATTTGAAGAAGATTGTACAGGTTATAATTTACAACTCTCATGAGTCGTGATATATGAATATGATAGACATCAGACTTGAAAAAGAGACTAGAAGTATTAGAAGTGGTCAGTTTCAGAACTGACACAATTATCCAGAGATTGAATGTAATATCGAATAATATCAAATTGAAGGCTTATTTGCTAAAAGCTGCAATCTGGGTCCGACTGATGTCTTTTAAATTTTTAATACATTTAGAAATTTCCAGAATCTCAATACTTAAAAATAAGCAAAAGAAGTTTTTGCCTACAATAGAAGCAAGCTATTTTAGCAATTCTCTAACACTTATGACTTGACTCTGTTAAACATTCCTTAAACCTGCACTTCACTAACTACAAAGAAACTTTTTCATGCTTTGTTGAATTTATGTTTCAGGGGAGGTAGAATCCTCTATTCATTATACAGTTCTAATAAAATAATATGAGGCGCAAAAACCAATGATAAATCATCCAATTTAGGGAAACCCATCCCCTCCGTTTGAAAATGCCAAAATGGTTTCTCACAGTAGATCAACCGCAAGAGAGGAAGCTGGGTAAGTCTTACTATGTAAAAATTCACTTACGAATTCCAAATAACAGGTTTGTACATGCAGAACAGGGACAAGCCTTCAAGCATTTATGTACAGAGCAATGCTAACCCAGCCCCTAAAGAAACAGAGAAACTGTCAAACAACAAAATATGTTTTCCACTGCAAAATAAATCTATGTACTCATAGACCAGATATGATGAGTACAAGGCTAAAATTGAGTTAGCTAATGATAATCTGTGAGATGCCCAACTCATGATTCCTGCCATTATCATGTATGCAAGCATATGCGCAGCAAATTTTTTATTTAAAATGTTAGATTACTTCAAGTTGATCATAAAAAAATACAGTCAAACAGTAAAAATCTTACAATTTCCCTTTAGCACACAAGGATCTAATCACATTCTAATGAAAAAACATTTGTTTTAGTGACTAGCTCAGTGGTCACCTGACAGGACAAAGGAATCTTTTTGTATTAGAATAGGGCACTGCATAGGTGGCCAGTACTAGGTGATCACTGAAACAGCTAGAGAAGCCAATCTATAACTGCTATACTCTCCTACTATATAATGAGCAAATATCAAGACAGGTGCCTCGCAAGGTGACAGGTTCGAACCCTTAATTAGAAGTAAACAAGCATACCTTGATGGTAACCCAGGACAGCCACAGATTCCACAAGATAGGGAAGTTTCCCAAATTCGAGAAAATTCATTCCTTCCCAAAATTCCTCCTCACTTACTGTCAGGAGGGCAAGATCACATTCGTGCCCAACAGAATGCACCTCTGCCTTGTATTTAGTTGTAAAACCATGTTTGCGGACTTTCACAAAAGCTTGATCTGCTGCGACAAGTGCATTTGTCAAAATTCTCCTTTCAGAAATGGCAAAACCTGCACAACAAACACTAAATTACTTGAAGGAAAAATAAAACTAAGTATTTGAAGCATTAAACTACTTATACTAGAGCATCATTCCAATAACCAATTACAAAATATTAACAGTTAAAACTTACCAGATCCTGTATTTTCTCTTGGAGGCTCAGTTTGCCATGGAAATAAATGATTAGGACTGCTTTTTTTAATGTAAACCTTCACAACAGCATCCCGACAATATTTACTGGCCATATCCAATGATATAGGTTCCGTTCTCGTCAGCAATACTAAATTGTCACCAACAAAATCTAATTAAAAGACCATACCAACAAATTCTTTTACTGCCCACTCAAATAAAAAAACCAAAACCTGAATGTACCAGCTCAAAGAAGTGAGGACAGAAGACTCTGTGCACAAACCCACCTCCAAGAGCTAGAGCAGTCAGATATACTAATTTGTCAGCAACAAATTCTAATTAAACGACCATACCAACAAATTCTTTCACTGCCCGCTCAAAGAAACAAACCAAAACCTGAATGTACCAGCTCAAAGAAGTTAGGACAGAAGACTCTGTGCACAAACCCACCTCGATGAGCCCACCAAAATTACCTGAAAATCTAGACTTTATCCCATAAATTCAAGGCACCCATCATTGCCTCTTGAAAAACAACGCAATCCAAATCCTGTTCGCCCCCTTTATAGACCAAATCTGCAGCTGGATAATTCTAAGTATAAATTGGGTATTTGGGATCACAGTAAGACGAAAGTAATGAACATTGAAATCAAATTATAAGAGAGGAGAACTTGATTGTGGCAATTCAGGGCTGTTCATTTCATGGCTGTGGGCTTCTTTCGAGAAACGGAAGGCAACAAGAATGGCCTGGGAGAAGAGATGAGTTTTTAAGCAACAAAGAATAGAACAGAAGAATTGTTTGAAAATGCAAACATAAAAGACATATCTGATGAGTGAAGCTCAATAATCTTTACAGCATTGCAGCACAACTTGCTAAATCTTTATAAAAAATTACAACTCCACTTCATGAGTGACCACGAATGAGTCCAATTAGACAAACTCAGCTAGACTAAGAAAAATTCATCCCATATCAAAACACAAAATAAAAAGGAAAATGAAAAAAGAGAGAAAATTCGTACACAACCAAAACTCTTCTTGTTTCAATTTTCCCCATCCAGTCAATGTAAGAACTGATAACCATTTAGGGAAAACAAAAACAGATTGCCTAGAGTTATTGGATGGACTTGAAATTATACTTTGTGGAATAAACAAAATAACATCATTGTACAACAACTTATATTTATGTTTCTTCAATTTGCCAAATCTTGATGAGATTGATTCAATTCCAACCCAACTCGGCATATCAGTCTTACCAAATCTGATCAAAATCCGAGTCTTTGTACCATGTTTTGCAGAGAGACATCAATGGGTAGTCATACATTTACTAATGCACCTCAAGAGTGTTTCTACATGCTCATCTCACTTCAGTAGGTAGACATACGAGTAGACGAGTGTCTGGGAACAACAAAGCAAGTTCCCTAGTCATATTTGAACATCTTTTAAATTATATTCTTGTGCAATGGAAAAAATAACATCTTTTGCAATTTCCTGTGTTAATGTTTTACTTTTCATCAATTTGCCAAATCTTTATAACTTTGGTCCAAGTCCCAGTCAACTTGGTGTGTTGGTCTCCCAAGCGTGAACAAAGTCCAAATCTCCCTGCTATGCTTTGCAAGAGTATCATCAATTGGTACTCATACACTCCCTTATGTAGTGGAAACTCCATTTCTACATGATAACTTCACTCAATTAAGTCAACACATGTGCAGATATTCCACTGTGGGCAAAGACATCATATTTCATAGTCATGTTTGGACATCTCGAATACACCCTGCCTCGTTCAAAATGGAATGTAAAATTAAAATAGTTTAGAGAAATTTCCTACTACAGTTAATCATAATTGAATCATTTATATTGGTGTTGCCTAGTCAGAGACTGACCAATTGGTGATCACAAATCCAATTCAACAGCTTAAGCACATCCCTAAGCCAACTCCATATTATTAACACTAAATTACAGAGTAACCATGCATGCAAAACTCACCACAAGCCTTGTTAAAGGTTCAAATTCCCAAAAGCTAAAGTTTGATAAATATACATATAAGCTACAGCGTAAATTCCTCTCTTCCTAAAAGAGATCTCATGTGGCCTAGATCGATGTTGAGCTGGTAATGCCCAGGGCTCAAATACTTGCGACAACTTCTTAACATCATCTGAGTTCAAACCTCAGCCACCTCAGAGGCTTACCAAGCTCACAAAACAGCTAGCCACTTGACCATGCACTACTGAAACAGTCACTCAAAGATGAATGCAATCCCTCCAACCCAAGGAATTCTCCAGCCAAAAACAAGAATGAAATTGTTGCGTCTTTCCTTCCTGCTTAAGGTAAAAGCCCAATTCTGTTACCACAACAAACCAGGGAAAAGGATTTTGTGTGCCATGAGAAGATTGTAGTTGGAAATTTGAAATTTGTATTAGTGAAAAAATGATGCTTCTCAAATATTGCTGAATCTACAGAATGAGTTTCAATATGACAACTGTTTGGCTTTGTTTTTAATGAGGATGGTCTAGTAAGAATGCCACAATAGATAGTCATGATGCTAGACATATCATAATGCATTGGATGTTAGTTTTATGACCAGATTTAAATTAAACAGAAATAGAACAATTCAAACAATAGAACACAGCATATACCTGGGAAAACCCTCCTCCTTGAGGGAGAAAAACCAAGCAACAATATATCACTTATATTGAATAGAATAGCAACAAAATGCTTTACAAGGATGCCAAACACAAGGCCTATCTGAAATGATAATGATGACACCACACACAATGAATATTGAACTTCTTCTTAAGTCGATCTGCTGTAGATATAACTCAAACTCCTGCTGATGCGAACTTACTTCAATAATGAATATGAATGATGAATAATAGAGAGAGCAGCACCTTGTATAAATACTAGTCGATATGATCTCCACCAAGCAATGCGTCTCTTCAAGATAAGTCGGCCTCTTACAAAATGATGTGTCTTTTACAAAAGGTGGCGAACATTTTATTTATGTCGGCTACAATAAATAAAATATAAATTGATATTTGAATAAAGCGCCTCTTCACAAAAGTCGGCTCCAAATAAATATATAGCCACAGCTATATTTATTTGCTTATTAATTAAATCGATAGAAGGATGAAGCTCGAAGCTATATCATCAACACTCCCTCTTAGCTAGGGAGGAATCCTTCCAGATATCCAATGTCATGGAGTCTCTCAACATGACACCCACAATGGCTACACCCATTTGTGGAAAAGAGTTCATCACGGAGTCACTCAACGTGACATGTCATGGAATCACTCAACATGACATCCACCATGGCTACACCCATGTATGGAAAGAACATGTGCACAAGTGCCCATCACGGAGTCACTCAACGTGATGTCATCATGGAGTCTCTCAACATGATGTCCACTATGGCTACTCCCATGAGTGGAAAAACACAAGTACAAAAAAAAATCATCACGAAGTCTCTCAATGTGATGCTGTCATGGAGTCTCTCAACATGACATCCACCATGGCTACTCCCAGAGGGTGGAAAGAACCACATCTCCGTCTCAGAGATGGACAAGGGCTTTCACCTCAAATTTCTCTGTCTCAGAGAAAAATGCATTATAGCAAATCACAAAAGATCACTGATGATGAGTCTCCCTCTCAACAAGGGCTTCATTCTACACAACTCCAAGCTTGTCTTAAAAGTGTACAAACTTTACTCTAGAGAGAGTCTTGGTGAGAATATCAGCCGTCTATTCATTAGTGCAAATATACCTTAGTTGAATTGCTTTCCGTAACACCATATCCCTGATGCAATGATATTTGATTTCCACATGTTTTGTTCTATCATGGAACACTGGATTGACAAATAGCTTCACACAGCTTTGATTGTCACAATGAATAACAGTCAGCTCCAATGATTGTCCAAACAATCCTGCAAGGAGCTTCCGAAGCCACACTGCTTCTCGAGTTGCTACACATGTTGCAATATATTCGGCCTCTATAGTGCTTAGTGCCACTGAAGACTGCTTCCTACTACACCAAGAAATCATGGCAGTCCCCAAGCTAAAGCAACATCCAGAGGTGCTCTTCCTATCAGCTACACTCTCGGCCCAATTAGAACCAGAATAGCTTTGTAACTTTAGATCTACACTGGAAGAATATCTCAAGCCATATCCAACTATGCCACGCAAGTATCTCAGGATATGCTTTGCTGCAACTAGATGAATTTTCCTTGGTTCACACATTAACTGACTGAGTGCATCGACTACATAGCAAATGTCTAGTCTAGTATTGACTAGATACATCAACGATCCAATCAACTGTCTGTACATGGTAGGATCTACCAGATCTGAACTAGCTACAGACTCACTTAACCTCTTCAAATTTGTTTCCATCGATGTAGACATATATTTGCAATCCATCATCCCAAATCTCTTCAAGACATCTATGGTATATTTCCCTTGACTTAGAATAATCTCATTGGGTCTTTGCCATACTTCCAATCCCAGAAAGTAATGCATAAAGCCTAGATCCTTCATCTCAAATTCAGAAGCTAACTCCTTGCATTTGACAATGAGATATTCTGCTCCAATAAGAAATAGATCATCAACATTAAGAACAAAGATTAAAGCTTCACCATTCACTACCTTGAAGTAAAGATTTGAATCTGCATCATTCTTGGAGAATCCCAAGCTCATCAAGTATTGAACAATCCTCTCATACCAAGCACGAGGTGCTTGCTTAAGGCCATACAAAGCCTTCTTTAATTTGCATACATGAGACTCTTTCCCATGAATCTCGAACCCATTTGGTTGCTAATTGTAAACTTCTTCTTCAATCACACCATTGAGAAAAGTAGTCTTTACATCCATCTGATGTAGCTTCCATCCTTTAGTTGATGCAATAGCAATGATAGTCCTAATAGATGTATATCGAGCAACAGAAGCAAATGTCTCCTCATAATCTATTCCCTCTTTCTGAGAGAATCCTCTAGCCACAAATCTTGCTTTGTACTTCTCAATGTTTCCATCAGTAGCATGCTTGATCTTGAAAAGCCACTTGGAAGATACAACAAATTTCCCTTCAAGTCTAGGTACAACATCCCAAACATCATTCTTGATAATAGATTGATACTCTTCTGACATAGCATCTCTCCATTCTTGCTGATTAGATGCTTCCTCAACACTGGAAGGCTCAGACTCAATGATATGACTCATCAATGCTACATAGCCTAGATACTTCTGTGGTCTTTTGCTTTCTCTGAATTTGCCTCTAGGAGCTGCATAATTCTCTGCATCTTGCATAGTCTATCTAGCCCATAGAGGTCTCTTTTGACCTATAGCAATATCTCTTGGACCATCAGTAGGTCCTACGGGATCAATTGGATCGCTAACATCTTCTAGTTCAGTAGACTCCCTCTGAATCTCAAGAGGATGATCAACGTCCATATCTTGTGGAGTCTCCTGATCTTCATTATCTACCTCCATGTAAGAACCCTTAGATCTTTTGAATGCAACCTCTTCTTCAAAAGTGACATCCCTACTTATCTCAATATGCTTTTGTCTAGGAATGTAGATCCTGTAGGCCTTAGAAGTTTCGTTGTAGCCCACAAATATTCCCTTCTTGCCTGAAGGTTCTAACTTAGATCTTTTATCTTTAGGCACATGAATATAAACAAGACAGCCAAAGATTCTCAAATGACAAACCTCAGGTTTTACACCTGTGAAGGCTTCTCCAGGTGTAATATTCTCCAATATGCAATGAGGGCTCCGATTTTGAACATACATTGCAGTTCTGGAAGCTTCTACCCGAAGGAAGGTTTACAAGTCTTGATCATGTATCATAGCTTTGGCTGCCTCAACTATGGATCTATTCTTCCTTTTTGCAACTCCATTTTGCTATGGATTGTAAGGAACACAAAACTCCCTCGTAATCCCTGCCTCAATGCAGAAATTACAAAAACCTTCAGAAGTGTATTCTCCTCCATTATCGGATCTCAAAACTTTGATCCTCTTTCCGGACATATTTTCAACTTAAGCCTTGAATTCTTTGAATCTATCAAGCACTTCTTCAAATTCCTTAGACCATTGCACAACTTTTGCAAGTACCATCATGCTCCTGACTAAGCTTCAGTAGACCGGTAACCATCTTCTCCATGGATGGAAAAGCTCTGAAATGTAGGTGGGCAAATCTCCTATGCCATAGCTCACATGAACTGGTAGAATCATCCAACAATGCTTGAACTGGACGAATGGAAAGTCTATATAGACTCTCTTGACAAACACCAATCACTTGGGCTGTCTTGATGTTGGACTTCTTCGGCCAAGCAAGAACTTTACTCTCGGAAAATACAATTTGATAACCTTTGTCCTCCAAAGCTGAAATTGAAACAAGGTTCCTCTTGATTCCTGGAACGAACAAGACATCACTCAAATGAAGAGGGATGCCCGAATCTAGATGAAGAGAGGTGGCTCCAGCACCTTTCACTAAATAGCAAGCATCATCTCTGATAATCACTTGAAGGTTGGTTTCTCTTTCCACCAAATCTGAAAGATGCTCCCGATAACCTATAATGTGTCGAGAAGCGCCACTATCAATCAACCATGTGCTACTGTCAATTGGCACATTGCTTGATAGGGCGGATATGAATAGAAAACCTCATGAGTTGTCTCTTGATTCCTTTTGAGGTGAGACATCACCAACATCCACAGTAGAAGCATGTTGCTTTGGTCTTGTTAAACAATCTCGAGCATGGTGACCATACTTGTCACATCTGAAGCATGAATATGGGTGAGATCTTTCTTCTTCTTTGATTCAGGAGCAACATCTAATTTTTTGTCTCTATTCCTCTTGAAATTTCCTTTTCTCCCTTCTCTTCCTTTCCTTCTTGAAGTTTGAGCAGCAAGAACATAATTGTCTTCATTGTGAGAGCTTTGACCATTCCCTCTTGCTGCCAACCTTGATTCCTCTTGAATGCAATCGGCCCTAAGACGATCAAACTTGGGTAATTTAGATCTTCCACTAATACCTTGAATGAAGGGCTCCCAAGATTGAGGAAGGCCATTTAGAGCTAACATGACTAGATCTCTATCATCAACTATATCTCCAATGGCATATAATTGATCCTTCAACTTAGTAATCTTTATGAAGAAGGAGATGACTGAATCTCCTTTAGCCATCTTTATATGATGAAGTTGTTGCCTTAAGGCAAGAGCTCTACTAGTGTTATTAATCTCATACAAGCCTTAGAGAGTCTCGAACATGTCCTTGGCTGTCGACATCTTGGATATAATTGGCACAAGACGATCCTTCACAAAATCAATCAAAATCTTCTTCCCCTTAGTACCATTCTTCCTCCATTGAGTTTTCTCGGCCTCATATGAAGGCTCGGGCACTTCACTCTCCACAAATTTGAGAATATCATTCTCTTCCAATGCAATAAGAACTCTAAACTTCCAAGAGGTGAAGTTAGATGCACCATCAAGTCTATCTTCAACCTTGAGTCCGTTCACCATTTTCGAAGCTAAGATAGACTCCCTTAGATTAGAAGAAGAGAAGAAGATTTCGCTGCTTAACCAAATCTGATCATGATCTTGCTTAAACGGGCTTTGATACCATGTTAGTTTTATGACCAAATTTAAATTAAACAAAAATAGAACAATTCAAACAATAGAACACAACATATACCCTGGGAAAACCCTCCTTTTTGAGGGAGAAAAACCTAGCAACAATATATCACTTATATTGAGTAGAATAGCAACAAAATGCTTTACAAGGAGGCCAAACACAAGGCCGATCTGAAATGATAATGATGACACCACACACAATGAATATCAAACTTCTTCTTAAGTCGATCTGCTGTAGATATAACTCAAACTCCTGCTGATGCGAACTTACTTGAATAATGAATATGAATGATGAATAATAGAGAGAGCAACGCCTTGTATAAATACTAGTCGATATGATCTCCACCAAGCAATGTGTCTCTAAAAAGATAAGTCGGCCTCTTACAAAATGATATGTCTTTTACAAAAGGTGGCGAACATTTTATTTATGTCAGCTACAATAAATAAAATATAAATTGATATTTGAATGAAGTGCCTCTTCACAAAAGTTGGCTCCAAATAAATATATAGCCACGGCTATATTTATATGCTTATTAATTAAATCAATAGAAGGATGAGGCCCGAAGCTATATCATCAACATTGGAGCCATTTCACTTAATTGGTTTTTGTGCTAGACTAAGTTTACTTTTTTCTATATCAAATAGTATTCACAATACTTTTTTTGATGGATTAAATGAATGTATATGTGGCACACAAACTGATGAGAAGTAGTAAAGTTAATTTGGAAGATGGCTTTAAATGCCCTAACTCTATTTACTAATGTGTGCATCTATGTTCTTTTGGCCTTTATTTGTGAGAGAAATATGCCTGGAACATGCTAAAAGCAAATACTGTTGCACAGTGGATTGAAGCCCTTATGTTTCTGCCAGTTTAGTGGCTTTCCACTCTCATGTTGATAAGGTTGAGATCATTCTTGGGGGAAATAAATTCAGAAAATTCATTGCATTGAAGTTCTTAAGTTTGTTCCAGCTTATTGGCATCTCACTCTCTTGGTGACAAAGTTGATATCATTTTTAGGGAAACATAATACAGAATAACATACATAGATCTAGATTAAAGATAGGCAATTCAACTGATACAATTACCGAATTTACGGGCAAGATAAGTGCAAAAATGTAAATTGGTTGTAATGTGATGCTTATTACATTCAGGATACACACAAAACCCAGATTGGAATAAAGGATACATTGTTGTTAACTGACACTTCCATATGGATTTTATAAGGGTTCATACAAGTGCTTAAAAATAGGGAGGATGATAAAAAATTTAATAAATTATTTTCAAATTAAATAATTAATTAATCATATAAGAAAAATACAAAAACTTATGGACAAGACAAAATAATATTACATATTAATATTATAAATATTCACAACAATCTATATGCCCAACAAATATATTATTAATATTACAAGTCCACTTCATGAGTGACCACGAATAAGTCCCAATCAGACAAACTCAACTACACTAAGCAAAATTCATCCCAAATCAAAACACAATAAAAAGGAAAAAGGAAAAAGAGAGAGAGAATTCATACACAACCAAAACTCCTTTTGTTTCAATTCTCCCAATCCAGTCAATGGAAGAGCTGATAACAATTTAGGAAAACAAAAACAGATTGCCCAGTGTTATTGGATGGACTTGAAATTATACTCTCGTGGAATAAACAAAATAACATCATTGTACAACTTCTTATATTTATGTTTCTTCAATTTGCCAAATCTTGATGAGATTGATTCAATTCCAACCCAACTCGGCACATCAGTCTTGCCAAATATGAGCAAAATCCGAGTCTTTGTACCATGTTTTGCAGAGAGACATCAATGGGTAGTCATACATTTCCTAATGCATCTCAAGAGCGTTTCTACATGCTCATCTCACTTCAGTAGGTAGACATATGAGCAGACAAGTGTCTGAGAACAACAAAGCAGGTTCCCTAGTCATATTTGAACATCTTTTAAATTATATTCCTGTGTAATGAAAAAAAACATCTTTTTGCAATTTCCTGTGTTAATGTTTTACTTTTCATTAATTTGCCAAATCTTTATTAGTTTGATCCAAGTCCCAATCAACTTGGTGTGTTGGTCTCCCAACTCTAAGCAAAGTCCAAATCCCCCTGCTATACTTTGCAAGAGTATCATCAATTGGTAATCATACACTCCCTTATGTAGTTGAAACTGTATTTCTACATGATAACTTCACTCAAATAAATCAACATGTATGCAAATATTCCACTGTGGGCAAAGACGTCACATTTCATAGTCATGTTTGGACATCTCGAATACACCCAACCTCATTCAAAATGGAACGTAAAAATAAAATAGTTTAGAGAAATTCCCTACTACAGTTAATTATAATTGAATCATTTATATTGGTGTTGCCTAGTCAGAGACTGACCAATTGGTGATCACAAATCCAATTCAACAGCTTAAGCACATCCCTAAGCCCAACTCCATATTATTAACAACGCTAAATTATAGAGTAACCATGCATGCAAAACTTACCACAAGCTTTGTTAAAGGTTCAAATTCCCAAAAGCTGAAGTTTGATAAATATACATATAAGCTACAACGTGAATTCCTCTCTTCCTAAAAGAGATCTCATGTGGCCTAGGTTGATGTTGAGCTGGTAATACCCAGGGCTCAAATACTTGCAACAACTTCTTAACATCATCTGAGTTCAAACCTCAACCACCTCAGAAGCTTACTAAGCTCACAAAACAACTAGCCACCTGACCGTGCACTACTGAAACAGTCACTCAAAGATGAATGCAATCCCTCCAACCCAAGGAATTCTCCAGCCAAAAACAAGAATGAAATTGTTGCGTCTTTCCTTCCTGCTTAAGGTAAAAGCCCAATTCTGTTACCACAACAAACCAGGGAAAAGGATTTTGTGTGCCATGAGAAGATTGTGTTTGGAAATTTGAAATTTGTATTAGTGAAAAAATGATGCTTGTCAGATATTGCTGAATCTACAGAATGAGTTTCAATATGACAACTGTTTGGCTTTGTTTTTAATGAGGATGGTCAAGTATGAATGCCACAATAGATAGTCATGATGCTGAACATATCAGAATGCATTGGAGCCATTTCACTTAATTGGTTTTTGTGCTAAACTAAGTTTACTTTTTTCTGTGTCAAATAGTATTCACAATACTTTTTTGATGGATTAAATGAATGTATATGTGGCACGTAAACTGATGAGAATCTGTAAAGTTAATTTGGGTGATGGCTTTAAATGCCCTAACTCTATTTCCTAATCTGTTCATCTATGTTCTAAAGGCACATGCCTGGCACATGCTAAAGGCAAATACTGTTGCACAGTGGATTGAAGCCCTTACGTTTCTGCCAGTTTAGTGGCTTTCCATTCTCATGTTGATAAGGTTGAGATCATTTTTGGGGGAAATAAATTCAGAAAAATTCATTGCATTGAACTTCTTAAATTTGTTCCAGCTTATTGGCAACTCACTCTCTTGGTGACAAAGTTGATATCATTTTTAGGGAAGCGTAATTCAGAATAACATACACAGATCTGGATTAAAGATAGGCGATTCAACTGATACAATTACCAAATTTACGGGCAAGATAAGTGCAAAAATGTAAATTGGTTGTAAAGTGATGCTTATCTCACATTCAGGATACACACAAAACCCAGATTGGAATAAAGGATACATTGTTGTTAACTCTTCCATATGGATTTTATAAAAGTTCATACAAGTGCTTAAAAATAGGGAGGATAATAAAAAATTTAATAAACTATTTTCAAATTAAATAATTAATTAATCATATAAGAAAAATACAAAAACTTATGGACAAGACAAAATAATATTACATATTAATAATATAAATATTCACAACAATCTATATGCCCAACAAAGATATTAATAATATTACAAGTCCACTTCATGAGTGACCATGAACGAGTCCAATCAAACAAACTCAGCTACACTAAGCAAAATTAATCCCATATCAAAACACAATAAAAAGGAAAAAGAAAAAAGAGAGAGAATTGGTACACAACCAAAACTCCTTTTGTTTCAATTTTTCGCATCCAGTCAATGTAAGAGCTGATAACCATTTAGGGAAAACAAAAACAGATTGCCTAGTGTTATTGGATGGACTTGAAATTATACTCTTGTGGAATAAAGAAAATAACATCATTGTGCAACTTCTTATATTTATGTTTCTTCAATTTGCCAAATCTTGATGAGATTGATTCAATTCCAACCCAACTCGGCATATCAGTCTTGCCAAATCTGAGCAAAATGCGAGACTTTGTACCATGTTTTGCAGAGAGACATCAATGGGTAGTCATACATTTACTAATGCATCTCAAGAGTGTTTCTACATGCTCATCTCGCTTCAGTAAGTAGACATATGAGCAGACAAGTGTCTGGGAACAACAAAGCAGGTTCCATAGTCATATTTGGACATCTTTAAAATTATATTCCTGTGGAATGAAAAAAATAACATCTTTTTGCAATTTCCTGTGTTAATGTTTTACTTTTCATCAATTTGCCAAATCTTTATAACTTTGGTCCAAGTCACAGTAAACTTGGTGTGTTGGTCTCCCAAGTCTAAGCAAAGTGCAAATCTCCCTGCTATGCTTTGCAAGAGTATCATCAATTGGTAATCATACACTCCCTTATGTAGTGGAAACTGTATTTCTACATGATAACTTCACTCAAATAAGTCAGCGTGTGTGCAGATATTCCACCGTGGGCAAAGACATCATATTTCATAGTCACGTTTGGACATCTTGAATACACCCTACCTCATTCAAAATGGAATGTAAAAATAAAATAGTTTAGAGAAATTTCCTACTACAGTTAATCATAATTGAATCATTTATATTGGTGTTGCCCAGTCAGAGATTGACCAATTGGTGATCACAAATCCAATTCAACAGCTTAAGCACATCCCTAAGCCCAACTCCATATTATTAACAACGGTAAATTACTGAGTAACCATGCATGCAAAAAACTTGCCACAATCTTTGTTAAAGATTCAAATTCCCAAAAGCTAAAGTTTGATAAATATGCATATAAGCTACAGCGTAAATTCCTCTCTTCCTAAAAGAGATCTCATGTGGCCTAGATCGATGTTGAGCTGGTAATGCCCAGGGCTCAAATACTTGCGACAACTTCTTAACATCATCTGAGTTCAAACCTCAGCCATCTGAGAAGCTTACTAATCTCACAACACAGTTAGCCACTTGACCGTGCACTACTGAAACAGTCACTCAAAGATGAATGCAATCCCTCCAACGCAAGGAATTCTCCAGCCAAAAACAAGAATGAAATTGTTGCATCTTTCCTGCCTGCTTAAGGTAAAAGCCCAATTCTGTTACCACATCAAACCAGGGAAAAGGATTTGCCCTACCCAAATAGGCATTGGCTCATAAACTGCCTCACTTTGCATGTGAAAATCCACTACGAGTTTAGTGATTTAATTGCACCAGTTAGAACACAATGCTACGAGCTCAATAAATAGGTCAAACTCAAAGGGCTAAGCTCCCTTGTTCCGAAGGTAACCCTATTTGCAACCTCGCTAGGAAGTGAGCTAAAATACAACCTTCCCTTTAATAAAAAGGTCCACGCCAAGAAGTGAGCTAAAATACAACCTTCCCTTTAATAAAAAGGTCCACGCCAAGATTACTAATTTAATTGTGCAAACAACACAAAAACGATCTGTGGAATGCAGAGCTAATCAAAGCGCAATGTAAGCATCTGCAGCGGATCTGCTGATCTACTATATTAAATTACTCACTTATAATCAACATACAATCACATTAAGGCACTCACAAGCCAGGAGGTCGAGAGTTCAATTCCCACTTTCAAAGAAAGACGAAAACATAACAAAACGAGGACCAAACACAATTGTTTACACGGATATTTGCCAAAAAATCATATATAGACATCAAAGGTTTAATATTATTTTTTGGAAGATAAATATGAAGTGGTAATTGAAAGCAAAAAAAAAAAAAAGGTTACATTTTAAAATAGCATTCAATTAGGATTACGATTAGAGTTTTGATTAGAGAAAAAATGATATTGTATATATATTAATATTTAATATATGTATGCTAGTTATATGTATTGTTGTATATAATAATATATATAGGTTATATTATTATTATATATTATATTCTATAATACAAAATATTAAATATAAATATGAAATTATTATAATTAATAATTAATATATTCCTATATAGATCAAATTAAAATTAATTTATAAAAAATCTCATAGTTTAATTGATCTTTGGATAGATTAAGAAAAAGAAAAGTGGGTGGCTGGGTAGGCGCCACCTCACCGCGGATGGGTGAGGTGGTCGAGATCTTGAGAAACGGGAGCTCGGATACGGGCCTTGCCAATTAACAATTGTTTTAACCCGTGTGTGGTGGCAATACTAGAATCCTTCAATCTTTAAGAAGCTACGTGGTTCGAGGGAAGGTTTTGGTACCTATAATCCTCATAATTACTCGTCAGCGTTCATTATCTAGTTGGCTTTCAAAGGACGAAAAGCCCGTGGGAAGGAAATCATGTTGGCGCAAGCAGGAAGGCGCATTTATTTGTACGCATTGTTGGTTATTGTCTCTGTTGTGTGGTTGGAAATGAGCAGGTTCATTTTGTTAGTGTCTGGCAAGGATTTAGAGATGTTGGGTATGGATACACCAGTCAATTTAAAAGGTTCAAAGAGGTAGATTGCCTTTGAAGGGAAGATCTCTACGCTTTGCCTTCAACATCTCATAAAACACCCAAACTACCTGATCTTTGCGGCCATCTCCTGCATTGCAGGAAAGAGGTTTATGGAAAATGTCGAAGGCTACAAGTTGGATTCGGATATTTCTTCGAGGGTGCTAGCAGGGATTTGGGATGTCGAGGTCTCAAAGGGAGATGCCAAGATAATCATGCGAAGGATTTTTCGAAAAGATATGTTGGCGGGCTTGGACAGAGCTTTGGCCGTTGCGTGCTTGGGGAAAGGAAGTTTGCACCCTCGCGACTTGCACTTGCTTGAAGACCCTGATGCACTAGTAAACTACTACCCGTTCCTTTTGGATGTTTTTGGGTTCGAGTTAATGGAGCATCGAAGGTTGGTGAATACTGGAGTTGCCTTCTTGATGAAGGAATTTCGTTTGGTTCCAACGAAGGACTTGGCATGGAAACATGATTTTCGTCTGTTCGCATAATAAAATGTCTTGTAATGGGCTTCGGGTTTCAGTATTTTCCAATATGTTCTCTAGGTTTAGGGTATATTAGTTATGTTTCTTTCTAGTTGTTCGTTCTGTGGTTGGTTAGGTTTCAAATTTTGGTTTGGTGGTCTAAAATTTTCACGGCAGCTCTGGTGATGAGCACTTCTTGTTTTGGGGTTAGTAGGCCCGGTTATGGTGGTCAATGTTGTGTATTGGGTTTCCATATTAGGGGTTAGTAAGCTTGGTTTTGGTGGCTATGGCAACAGGGTTAATCTATGTCTTCCTGCTTATGCAGACGAATGTAAAGTTTTTCAATCAATATAATATATGAACTTTCTTATCGATCAAAAAAATAAAATTATATTTATGTTAATATGTTAGAGTATGTGGTGAATATAATAGTTAATACATAAAATAAAATAAAAATATATATAAATATTATTATATAATAAAAAAATTAAATTAAATTAATATAATAATAATAGTAATAATATATAAACAATATCACCCCCATGGGTTAGAGGAGCTGATTTGATTCTCGAGTTTGCTCCCTGAGGTCTTGGGTTCGACTCTCTCTGGCCTGGAAATCACCCCGCCATGGACGTTGGGAGGCTACGTTGGTTACCCCGTGGCCCCAAGGATTGGTCTCACCTCATGTTCACCTCGTAAAGGGAATCCACTAGGCTTGAGTCATGGGGATACCCTGAGGATAACAAAAAAAATATATAAAAACAATATCATTTTTAGGGGATCACCTATTAGTGTAACAGTGAGATGGTTGCCCTGTTTGTGGGGCAACCAAGGTTCAAATCCCCGCCTGGATCTTAGCAGTGTATATCGGTTTGGTCCCAACTTGGTTTGGAGATAAATAAAGTGGTGGCTTATCTTAGAGGACATGCAAGTGATCTCGACAAACGTGGTGACTGATTGTGCAGGAGGTGTGTGCTACTTATAGATCTAGTTTTTTATTGGTGTGTGTTGGTCGTGGACTATTGTCAGACCCACACAAGTTTTTCATGCATGGTAGGTTTTGTATTGGAGCCTCGTGAGTCCTTCATTCCTTCGGTTTGATTGGTCTTGGAGAGATAAGGTTGAGGATGACACAAACATAAGAATGGTGTTGGATCCATCAAGGAGGTCGATAGGACTGCTAGTAGGCGTAGCACTGGGTGACCAGTGGAGGTGGTGGTTTAGCGGGGATGAGGACCCCCGAATGTGGTCTCACTGGTTCATAGCTCCAGTCAAAAGTGTTTAGGGTACTGCCCCTTAGCAGTGATTCAACAAGAAAAAAAAAATCATTTTTAAAATGATCTACCAATTGACCTCATGTACTACACAAATGTATGCAAAAAAATAAACAATATTTTTCCTTAATTGACCTTCTACACCTTTTTGATGTACCTATTACACACCAAGGTGTGATTGCTAGTTTATTTATTTTGCTTAGTTCTTCTATGAAGGGCTTGTGGACTTGCACTGCGCAAAAAAGTTTTCTTGTGGTAAACAATATCTCGACGTATTTTATATATATTAGATTAATTATATATATATATATATGCTAGTAGCATTCATGATGCAACATGAAAGACTTTAAATTATTTAAGGTTAGGGTTAGGGTTAGGGTTAGGGTTGGGGTTAGGATTAGGATCAGGGTTACGGTTAGTTTAGAGCTAGGGTTGGGTTTACAATCAAGATTGGGGTTAGGGTTAGGGTTAGTTTAGTGCTAGGGTTGGGTTTAGCATCAAGATTGGGGTTAGAGATAGAATAAGGATTAGGGTTGGAGTTAGTGTTAGGGTTAGGGTTAGGATAGAGCTAGAGTTGGGTTTAGCATCAATGTTAAGGTTAGGGCTAGGATTAGAGATAAAATTAGAATTAGGGGTAGAGTTAGGGTTAGTATTGTTGATGGTCAAAATAGCACAACAACATTAAACAAAATATGTCTATTCTATTTCTCCTGAAAAAGATAATTGATCTAAAATCACATATCTTCCAAGGTTCTCGTAGTTGGTTCTCAACTATGTTGATGTTACTTAATGGCCAATGCAACTATAATATTCAAGGGGCCTTGTTGGTATAAAGGAATGCAAACTACATCATATCAATTAACCTACATTTGGGGGGTATAAATAAATAGAAAAAGATAGAACAGGGATTCAGAACAGCAAAATATGAATATAAACTTCTTCACATCCAAACACGTACCTTAACAACGAGCATTTCTTCAACTAACCAAAACCATAACATGATGCAATCCATAGCATAACCTACACCATTGCAGTGCATAATCCAATAATCACAACCATTCATCAAAATTTTACTTCAAGATTGAAACACATCACCCACTCATTGCTAAAATCATATCAATAGACATAAATGAATTCCATTCATAGATAATTCGATGAAATAATCTCAAATATGGTTTCCCCTATTGATTTGCATCAAATAGAAAACAATTATGCACAACATGCACTAGCATACGGATGATTATGATTCATCAACATAACCATCGAGAATCAAACTTGACAATAACATGAAAATGTATAAAAAGTGTAAAAGTATCGAAGTCCTTCTGCATAAAAGTTGTAATACAGAGTTTCTCGAAGTATCTTGCTTAAAAACTTCTAAAATCCTAAAACTATGATCACATTATCTGTTATCTCTTTAGGCTACTAATATTGCTTCAATTAGCCAACCTTTACAAAATGGAGCCCAAAACTACATATAGGCAAGCCATGCACAAATTTCTCTTAATCAAAAATTGAGACCCATCAATCAAGGAACTGGAACTACATGAAGTAGTTGCACTTGGTTGATCTTCAGTTGAGTTGTCGATGAACCTGTTGTCAAAATCTAACACCCAAAGGAGGAAGGTAGAACTGATGAGAAGTCTTCAGTCAAACTTATGTCAAGACCCTACAAAACAAGGGAGAAAAAGAGAGAAATGTCCATCAGGAATAGAACGTTCCATTGCCACATCATCCCTGTGTAGTCTGCTCAAGAAGGTATTCATCATAACTGGACAACACTTGTTGAAGTATATCTGCATCGGGTCCATCTACCCAATCATCTTCAAATTTGATTCTTTTTAATTTAGTGGAGGAAATTTTTTGCATATCTCTCAATTTAATCAACTCCTTCCTAGTTGCCTTTACTTCATCTTTAATGTCCATGAGTCTATCTAGCAACAAGTTTTCATCATCGTCCTATTTTTTCATTACCTCCTCAAATTTTTTATTCCATTTCTCTTTAATTTATCAAGAGGCAGACCTTCTTTGACAGGGGTATCCACATTGACCAGAATGGCAATTACTGCTTCTAATTCATGAATCTGCCCATTCAGATCTACGCTAGCCTGTTGAACTTCATTTTTATGTTCATAGATGAATTTAGATCTAAACCTGATTATGCTCAATGCCTTCTCAACAAAATCCACATTATCCTCATCAAGGATTGATTGCTCCAAGAGATTCTACTTTGGCACTTTGTTGATGTCCTTTAATTTCTTGGTATGCTCTTTATATTCCTCTTCTTGTTTCTCCAAGACTTCAACATGTTGTGTCATATCTTCTACCAATTCCAGTGCACCTTCATGGACTTTAAAACCATCAACAAGCAGCTCATCAACCTCTTGATTAAGTCAATCAACCCATCTATCAAACATCCCAACCTTACTTGTCATTTGTACCAAATCATCAGCTTCTTTCTTGCTTGTTAAGATTGAGGTTTCTAGAGCAGTAGCTTGTTGAGAAACCGAAGTGGAGACATTCTTCAAGAATTTATGTAACTGATCCAATCGACCTTTAAGTTCATCCTTCCTTTGTTTATCCTTGATAATCCTAGATTTGGTAGAGGATGCCACAATGTATATAATGCTCATTTGTTGATTCCTTGTAGGTCTCCCCAAATTAATAGTGTCCAACTGGTAATCAATCACTTGCATGTCTTGTCTATCCTTGTCCATCATAGGGAGTGCACATTTAGCTATAATCTCACCTACATTTGTGAGCTTCAGAATGGAGGACCTTGGCCTTTTTCTTGGGCCTCTCTTTCTCTTCTTTGTTGAGCTTTCTCCTCTTCAAGCTCATGAATTTTCTGCAACATAGCCAATTTATCCCTCTCTTATTTGGTCTTCAACTCTTGCTTCTTTTGTTGTTGCAACAAGTCATCTTTCTCTTTTTGTTTCCTTGCTAGTTCTTCCTCCCTAGCCTTAGCCTCAAATTCTTGTTTCTTAGCAAGTGCCTCCGTTTGTGCTTTGGCTTCTACTTCCCTTTTGGCATCTTCAAATAATTTCCACTATTCCTTAGGAGTGAGGACATGTTCAGTTCCTACATCTTCATTTTCTTCAAGAGATGCAACCACGTGAGTTTCCTTATCAAATTGGGTGGCCTCAGAATCTGTATCAATATCATAAATTTCTACTTCCATTTCTTTCCCTTCCAAGGACTCAGCTTCCTAATGAAGGGTTTTAGTAGGCATCTCCTCAATTGGTTGCTCTGTACTAGGAGATTGAGTTGAGGTTTCACCTCCAGCTTCTGTTGTGGCCTCCTCTCCTTGTGGTTCAGGAACATCTTAAGTAGGAATTGCAGGTTCAAGCTCCTCTTTAGAATTGGGAGGGAAAAAATCCTATGGCGCCTTAGGATTTGTCCTTATTTTTGTTCTTTTATATCCATGGGTGGTACCTGCAACTTTTCTCTTTTCATAAATTTGAGCCTTTGGCTCTTTAATCCTCATAACCACCCACTAGATACTTCTATCTAGGATTGGCCTTGCAATTTGTTTGATATCAATGGATTCATCTGCATCCCAATCCACTAGATCCAAGTCTTTAGTACCTATCTTATCAGCATCATACTAGGGATCCAGGGTTACAACATCGTCTAACAATGTGTCAGGAATATCCTCCTTCGCCCCATACTCAATCATAAGTGGAATGTGCAACCTTTCATAATTTCTTCTCCTTAAATCATATTCATCTTGTAATTCCATTCAAAAATCCTCCAGCGAATTGAAATGCTTGTCAAAAATTGTAGGAAGCAAACCCTGCATCTTGTGCTTGGGATCAAAATACTTCCTAGATGTATATAAGCCTAACTTCAAATGGATCAATTCATCACAATTACCTTGGTTATCACATTGTGTGCACAACTATACTCACCTAACTTCATGGTAAATTTGTGACAACCAGGCTTATGTTTATTAGAAAACTTGGTGTTGACTCCTATGGCTTGATAAATGAACTACATCATAACAATTTTGTTATTGCAGCATATGGGCAATAGATGAGGATGACCATCAAAACCAACCAACCTGAAGTAGGTGAACTTGGGGTATTGGATGTACCAATATTCCTAATCTGTAATGAATGCCATGGCATCCCTGCTCAGTCTATACCCTGCATCTCCTGTTAACTGATTAATGATGACATATAAGAATGCATCATTAACTCTTCTATAGTGCAACTTAGAATTTTGCAAAGTTAACTAGCCATAATGGTCACACACCTTCTTCTGTCCAGGGGCTTCTCCTAATACCCCAATTGCATTCAAACCAGGGAAAATTCCCCTTCTTGCAATTGCATATATCACATAGGAAGTCATGAAGAAGCTCTTTGTCTCCCTCACTCTGAGCATTTGGTTATGTAAACTTTCTCACAAAATCATGGGCCAATCAAATTGTTGCCTGCCATCTAGAATGGTTTGAATGAATGGAAACATGAACTCTTTGAATTGTGAAGCATCTCTCTTTCCAAACAATCTGGAAAGCATCATGATAATGTCACCAATTTCTTTGTTGAACTCTGATCTCTTGGGTTGATCAGGAAGCTTGATCAAGGATTTCTTTTCAACTCTCATCCACTTTTTATTCATACGAATCTTGTTAGCTTCCTTGCGGTCACTAAATAATTCCAATGCTTTTGCCTCATTGAGTTGTCTAGGGTTCTGCAGTGTAGGCACATTAAACATGAACCTTATCATTTTTGGAGTAAGGTTAATGATGATGTTCCCCTACAAGTCTACACATTATCTAGTTGTGGGATTGTAAGCCCTAGCTGCAGTAAGTATGATTTCTGGAGATTGGACCTGTAAAGGAAAAAGGGCAACATGTGCTAATCCAGATTGAACAATCCTTTGTGTTCTTCCTATCACCTCCTCTGTGAAGGTTTCCTTGAACAACTCCTCATAGTTGAATGGGCCTAAGTAAGTATCTGTGATGTCTGCCCAATCTGAATCTACCTTGCTAGTTATGAGAATAGCTTCCTTATGCTTGTATCTCAATGTGTAAGGGAGGTGCTCCACCTTTACCTTCTTAGGCTTGGTTCCTTGTCTTGAACTCTCTGCAACTTGGCATTTTGAGAAGCTTCCTCCGGTGCTCCTAATATCTTCTATTCCTACAATACAACTCTGGATTAGATCAACAAAGGCATGAAAATCATGGCGTCATACATTACCTCTCATGCCATTCTCTATTCCTTCAGGATAACTCTCCATAATTCATCAAATTTTACATCCACCGGAAGCGGAGTCAAAGAAGAATCAAGAATAGGAAACCATTTGACACAAGTGGGATCAGGACCAAAATCAGAACAAGATCAGAACTGGGATCAGAATGGAAACCGAACCTAAAACCAATCAATGGTTCCAAGTTCGTTCTCCACTCCAGTTCCACTTTCGCCAAAGGGAAAGGGTGAAGATCAGAGTCAACAATCATCAAAAGTGGGATGGTTTTGGGAATGAACTCCTATGCACACACTTATGGGACGAGTTCGTTCATGGGTCTGCTTCTGCCAGTTTACCATTCAAATGAAGCAATTTCTTAAAGATGTGGTCACATGAGCTTAAAACTTTGGGTCATATGGAACCATATGAAAACTTTAGATAAAGGGGCTTAACCTCACCCTTTAATAGGACAAAGACCAAATTTGAATTTTAGGGCTCAACATTTGTAAAGGTCATCACACAAACCCTAGTTTGTGTGACTCGTCGATTTAGAAAATTAGGGCATCAAAAACCCGACATGAAAACCACTGAATCAACACAAGAATAAGATCAAAGGGGTCATTTAAATAGATTTGAACACTTTTAAAGCACAAAATACCCCCCTTCACAAAACCCTAGTTAAAACTAGCACACGACAAAATGTACACGCCATGAAAGCGAAAACAGAACCACAAAACAAACAGAAAAAATAGAAAAAGCAAAAAAAAGAAGGGAAAAAGACAAATGAAACTAGAAACAAACAAGGGAACGAGCGAAAATCCATAGGGAATATCCTATGAACGCACAAGAAAACCATGAACAAGAAAAATGAAAACACTGACAAAACAAAAAAAGAAAATGCCAATAGAACGGGAAAAGGACTCTACCTCAAAACGCCACCAACAAAGGTTGAAACTTGATAAGAATCCACTCACCAACATTCCTCTGCAATCAAATTGTTCCCTTCTCAAAGTTATTTAGGCTCTAGTTCGCTAAAATGACTTAAGCAATAAAGATAATGAGCCAGTTAACCTTGATTAAGGTTTTAAAAACATTTTGCATGTGTGAGGAGGCTACAATTAATGCAATAAGTGCGGTTGATTGGGAGTGGAATCAGAAACGTAAATGAGTAATCAACCAACATGGAAATCAAAGGCAGGGTGGACGCGGATGTGGAGTCGGAACATATCAAGAAACTTTATCCAAGTCTCTTATCCAATTTCACATCTGGTTTTGGTCCCGTGATAGGGACAAAGGGAAATGGGGCAAAATCAAAACCAAAACTGGATATGGAACTTTTACAATGTTCCAAGTTCAGTTCTGATTCTGGTTCCGCTCCCAACAAAGGAAAAAACACCAACAAAAAGACAAGGACAAAGAAATGACAAGAAGCAATACCGAAACGAACACTAAACCTAGCCAAGACACCAACGAAGATAAAACACAAAGAAAACGAGCAGGAGCGAGATCAAAACCAAAAATGAATCCAAAATTTTTACAAAGTTCCAAGTTCATTTCCATTTCCAATTCCGCTTATGCCAGAGTGAAAACAAAACCCAAGCAAATGAAAATCAACTCAAGGGAGAAATAGACCCAAGAGCGCAAGACAAACCAAAAACACAAAGAAAAATGACAAGGCAAGGGCGGGGCCGGAAATGGAACCAAAACCAGACTTGGAACCTTCACAAATTTTCAAGTCCAATTTCCATTCCGCTTCTGCTTCCGCTAGACCAAAAAGAAACAAGGACTTAGGAGGAAAAAAAACAACTCCTAAGACCCAAACAAAAACACAAGGACAAACAAAACACAAGGGGCACCCATTTTAACCAAAAAAAAAGGGGTGGTTATGCAAGGCATAACAAGACTAACCTCCTTTTCATTGACGATAAAATATTCTTTTTATCTTTTAATTCCTTTTCTAAGTGGTTAAATTTAGTCTTCAATTTTTTTTGCTTCAATTTCAACACTTCCAACTATTACTTTTGCATCCGCAAGTTGACCATCCACACATTTTCCTCATCTCTACTGCTATTACCTATTAACACCCCATGTTATTCCTTTTCATGATCTTCTAACTTCTTTTTAATATCTTTTAATTTGAGCTTTAGATTAGCTTCTCTGTCATCAATGCTTAGGACAACAACATCTTGAGTTTTTCCACTTCTCCATTACCATTTTCCCATTCCACATACTACACAGGAAGCTTCCTTGAAAATTCTTGAGAGGAGGAAGAATCTCTTTATTCAATACATTATCTATCTCATTCACTTTGGTCTGCTTCTTTTCAAGTGTTTTTAGATGCTCAGATTCCTTTTTTATTTCATAAACTCCTGACAGGATTGATAGTGATATAAGATATGATATGGATTATGATTGGGTAATGAGATAGGACAAAAGATGATAAAGATTGGATATGATATGATAAGATATAGTTTGGATAGGAAGATAAGGATGGTCAATGATGAAAGCAATGATGATGACAATGATAAGATGATAAGGGCAAGATAATGGATGATTAGGGTTAAATTGTGTAGATTATATTTCCATCATACATCAAACTTTTATGCAATGTCTAATGAATTTTTTTATGCATCATAATTGAATGGAATTGACTCTTGTCTTTGATTGTTCAAATGGAGTATGAAAATTGTGTTAGGTTGAATGGCATATATGATAAAATCCTACCGATTGTGCATTTGTGTTAAGCATACATCATAACTAGTGTTCATTATGGTGTTCTTAGTGTTTTTATTCATACATGTTGATTATGAATTTTTGAGTGAAAGTTCTAATAACATATATGCCCATAACTTGTATGGGTTTGAGTTGATGGTTACAAATTATTATTTATGGAAGTTTTTTGAAAGTTGATTGTTCATGCATTATGGTTAAGTGACATTGATGGTTCTATGTCATAAATTTGCATGAAGGAAATGATGATATATATCTTTGTTGTATGTTGGGTTTTGTTCAAAGGTTGCATTACATTTGTATCACACTTATATATTCTTATTTGAAGATTGCATCAAACTCATATAGAAAGTTTGGTGTGGGTCAAGGTCGATTGACATAAATGACAATATCATATGAGTGTTATTGTTTTTATGTGAAGTGTGCATTGTGACTAGTGTGCATCAAGCCCATATGGCATGCCTAGTTTTCTTATTCATGCATTATGGTTAGCAACATTTATTATTGTGCATTACGATAATACAGATTGCGTGTGGACAGTCAAATAACATGCATGTCATGGAGTTGTATTCCATTTGTTTAATGGTCGTATCACACTCATATGGTGTGCATATATAGTGTTTTTTCATGCATCATGGTTGAGTGATGTCTTATTTGTTGATCATGATTATTGTATAGATTTCACATGAATAATCCAATGAACAAGTATCTTGTTGAGTTGTAAGGACTTTTTTTGAAGGTTGCATCAAACCCCTATGGTGTACACATAATGTTCTTGTTTATGTATCATGGTTGAAAGATAGCGATTCTTATTCATGATGATTTTATACCTTTTACATGAAGGATCTAGTGACATGTTATTAAGCTTGAAGGTTTTAACGACATGGATTTTGAATTGAGTTGTAATGGTTTTGTTTGATGGTTGCATCACTCATATCATTTGTATAGAGTGTTTAGCACCACTAAGTGACATTGATTTTTATCAAGATGATTATATTACTTTTGAATGAACACTGTAATGGCATATATTTCATTAAGTTGTAGGGGATTTGTTTGAAGTTTTTAATCAATCAAAATAACCAATGTCATAAGAATGTCATAAGTTGCTCTTTTCATATTTATTTCCTTTTCTATGAGACCACAATTCTTTGAGGCATTTTTTCAAACAGTTCTTCTCTGGACAAATACTATACAATGCTTCTCATACCATTTTTCATTAATTTTAGCTTCTTTTGAAAAAAAAATCAATTGCCCACTTCATAACAAGAGTTCAAAAAACAAAACAATGTCAAATATAAATTCATTCAAGAGAGCTTAAAATCATGTGTATTCTCAAGTTGAGTGTTCAAAATGCAACATATGGAGGTAATCAAATATATTTGAAAACTATATCACTCTTCCTCTTTGTTGGTACTCCTATGAAACTTTTCTACAGTCACATTAGTAGTCTTATCTCAAGTCATTCATATTATGTTGTTAATGTCTACTAGCTTGTTCAAAAGCGTCTATTTTAGGCTCTTAGCCATAGCAAAAAGGTAGTAAACTATTTGATAAAATGCTTTGGTAGACATGTATGAAAAATGTGGTACAATAGAAAAGGTAGTGACTTGTTTAAAAAAATGCCTCAAAGAAATCTGGTGTCATGGAATGTAATGTATGTGAACCTTAATATGAATGAACTATAACATAGATGGATTACCAATTATAATTCATGTTCTATTAAAATGCAATTTAGTTAATCTATAACATGTTATTGATCATAACTAAACCATTCTAAAATAATTATACATTCCATTTTGAAGATTCAAAGTAGAAAGACATGTACATAAGGAACAAATTAGATCGAATATCAATTCTTATATATCAAAATATAGAATAATTATGTTTGTGCATATACAAATTTGGCATATATGCCTACTCAAAACAAGTTATACAAATTGTGGCATATATGCCATTTCAAGATCTACCAAACCCTAAATTTATCAATCTCTATCATATCCTAATCCTGTGTTCGATCATCAAAATCGAGCCTCCTCGAAGAACTTAACGGATCTAAATTTTCCTGCACAATAACACTTCAAACCACAAATTAGATTAATTATGTGAATGGTTGACAAGATAGACTAGTAAATAGAAACTTATATACTATAATTTAGAAATTATCAATTTAACATCAAAATCACTATATTGAACTATGTTATATCAAAAATGCAATTCTTGTTTACCTCGAGTCTTGCTCTCTTTTTTTCAAGATGTTATGCATGTGATTGTCCCTTAGGATGATTAGGAGTCCTCGTATAATGAAGTGGTCCCACATTCATCACATTGTTAAATCGGGCAGAGGACTATACCAGGTAAAATAAAAATGATAATAATTAACATATAATTGTTGAAAAATAATCATATTTACTAAACATATATCTACTCCTATCTAAACATAAATATTTGCAATATAAAATAAACACATACCTATTGTGATGCTTCTACACTAGATGGGCTCATAATGGATGAAGTAGCTAAGATAGTTTCCTATATAAAAAATGACAATAATGTAACATAATTTAAATGCACATGCACGTATAATCATAATGTCGAGAATATAAAAAAACATATACCTATTGTGCAGCTTCTTCCAATGGGTTAGGCTTAGTCAACATGGCTGTAAAAGTATGAGGTTGCTGCATAAAAAGATAAGATTACATAAGACTATCAATCTATGTACATGTATTTAAACATAATAGGTTTCAAAAGTTAACATCTAAATAAAAATTTAAATGATACTATATACTGAGTCTCTAGGCCAAATGAAATGGCCAATTGTGTAGTCTCTTGCACTTGCGACATTTGGTCTCTTGTCAACAACTGTTAAATATTTTGGCACATTAATTTATATTAGTACTAATATCTCTTATAAAATATGAAATAATTTAGATAAAACACAATATGAAATTACTTTAAGTCTTATCGGTGCTTCCACATCATCTCTTCCACCCGATGTCTCTCCTGGAATGGTCCACTCCGTGCTCTCTCAACTCCTACATCTGACATATCATGGATCTCATAGTTAGATGCGTCTACTAGAGACTCACTAGACTATAAAAGAGGACCCAAACATATATTGTGGCACATGATGCAATAATGAGGAACACAAATATGTGCCAAAGAGGAGGGTGTACTAGTCACAACTAATGCAACAGGTGCATCACCATCATGCGGCTGAGAAACATGGGAGCTTTGTGTGATCAAATGATCACTCAATGCATGTATGGAAAAAATTCTCTAACTCCCTGCATCTACAACAATCTTAGGGTAAGGTATTGGAGTCAAAGAAGTGATAGGTCAAGTAGGAAGAAGTGGGGTGATTCGATGAGCTCTAGGTCCATCCTGTGGCATCCCTCTACCCACACCCTGGAAATATTGCATATCAAAGTAATTAACATGCCTCCTTAGGAAAAACTTGACATATAATTTATGTAGTAAATATTGTGGGACGTCAAGATTGTTGTTGGGTGGTTTATCAAAAAAGATCCACCAATATTTCCAGAAACTATTTAATATACCTATATGTGTGCACCATTTAATTGAAAATTTGGGCTTTCACACATCTACAGGCTATCCTATTTTGGGATTGATGAATAGCTAGGCTAATTAAGCTTTGTCAATATCAAGTCCCCTCACTTCATCATATGATAAACCATTGGTATAAAGTTTCCTTTGGGACTCTTGCCACTCTCCAAACCTATTATGCTAGTTTGCCAGAGTTTCAACATTTGAAATGATTGTTTCTAAAGTGTTTTTCATATTAGAGAGCTCAAGGAATGTCTCATAAATGTGACATATGTTTCTCAATTTGTTTAAATTCCTATGGATTGATTCATGGATTGTGGGCACATTTTGGTTTGGAGAAATTTGTGGCAAAGGAGGATTTGCATGGTTTTCATCTTGACTGGGGTTGTGATAAGCCATTCTAAAGCCTGCTTGATGATGAAAATTTTAAAATTAACAATCATTTTAATGCAAAAAAAAAAACTATTCAAAAACCTATTTTTGATTAACATTCTTACAAAAAATAATGCAATACTTTTATAAAATTGAAAAAACATTAAAATTTATAAATACCTGTGAAATTTGGGTGATTTGTGCAGAAAAATCCAATGCCAAACGGATATCCAAGTCGCTTGAATACCAAAACATGTTCATTGTGAAAAAGAACTATGAAGAATGACTCTCGGGTTTTGCTTTTTACAATTTTATGCCACAGGAAACAGATATCTATTTTGAAATGGATATCCGTTTAGAAACGGATATTCATTTCTAAACGGATATCCATTTAGTTTATGTTGCTTTTTCAACTCGTTGAGTCGAGGGACCCGACTTAAATATGTGTATTATTATATTTAACATATAACATATTTAACATATAATATATTATATTTCAATATAATATAACATATTATATTTCAATATAATATAACATATTATATTTCAATATAATATAACATATTGTATTACAATATAATATAATAAATTGTATTATAATATAATATAATAATAATATGTTATATTACAATACAATATATTATATTATAACATAATATGATATTATATTATGTTATTATTTGATATTATATTATATTTGTGATAGGGTGAATTTAAGTGCTATAATACGAGCAACAAACAAGAGAAAACAAATAACACTAAAAACAACCTACACCTCAAGATTAGCCTAGTTGGATTCAATACAAAATAAAATGGAACTTTTTACCTTGTGTCAAATCGATCCTTTGGTTGGCCCTTTGATATTTGGTATTGTATGCTCCTTAGATGGCAAAAGATGCAAGCTAGATGATGATATGAGGATGGATGGAAGTGGATGTAAGTGTAAAAATGGCTAAGTATGGATTCTAAATAAATTTTGCAAGAGTTTGGCTACAATGGATGATCTCTCCCAAAATAAGAGAAAAGAGGGGGTATTTATAGAGAATTTGGAATTCTCTAAGGAAATGGATGGTCAAGATTGAGCCACCAAGATCAATATTTAGGGCTAAGATGAGTTGAGAACTCAAAAGCCCTCACATCTTGACATGTGGCATATGAAGTGGCTTAAAAGAGGTGATGTGTGCATGAGGTGGAGGGATAGTACATGACATGGAGGGGGGTACATAGTACCTTAGGATTGGACAAGATCTCCTCATAAAGAAGGTACTTGTCTCCATGTGGGTGAAAGGACATGTGGGGAATTAAAAATTCCTTAAATATTCTCATGGGGATGAGAGAAGCAATTTAAAATTCCTTTAAATGCATTTGGGGGATTAAATGTGAATTAAAAGAATGGAGTGCCTTGTTCAAAAAGATAAATTTTTTAATGAAGTTGACTTAGGACAAATGACATGGAGTGATTAAGGTTGTGCAAGTACTTGATTAGACTAATTAATGAAGATTAGAAGAGGGTTAGATTTCACATATGACTTGATGTGACAAGTCAAAGATCACATGGGGAAGAGAAAAGTGAATTTAATATTCTTTGGAAGGATATAAATAATTAAAAATTCCTTGAGAGGTTGATTATGCTAGTTAATGAAGAATTAGAGGAGGGTTAGGTGGCTAAGAGAGATTAGAGGCCAACTTGCAAAAGTTGGAGGATGTGACACATCCTAATAAAGGATTAGGCATGTGCACATCCCTAATAATGAGATTAGAAGAATAATTAAGATTAGATAAAAATGATGGAGGATGTGACATATAAGGATATTTATTTAATTCACTTGATGAAAGGGGGAAGGTATTTAATTATTTAAATAGATACCTTAGGGGTTTGGCAGAATTAAAAATATTAATTAAATAATAGCAATATTACTTAATTAATGCAAATAAGGGGATGTTTAGATGAAAGGGGATAAATTTGAGTAAATTTAGTGTCCAAATTTAGGTGTCTATATTTTTCCCCTCTTTGAGATGGTGTTACAGGGTAGCATCATTTCAAAGAATATTAAAACATAGAACCTAAAAGAAGATGGTTAGATTGGGAAAGATGCCCCAGTCATTCAAAGGAGTGACTAGGAAGGAAAAAATGATGAAAATTAGGGATGAAGGATGCCCCCTCGAGAGGACATGTGGGTTTAAGAGAACATAGGTGTGCTCTCGAAATAGATGAGATGATGCAAGGGTTATATGAGGAAGATAATGCAAAGGGATGGATGAGAGAGGATGATAAGCGATATGAGATGGATGAAGCACAAATAGATTTGAGGACAAATATGATGTTGCCCCAGTCAAGGTACAAGCCAAAGGGGGTTGATGATGGATGGAGTGTTGTCAATGAGGAAATGAGAGATCTCGAAACAACACGAGGATAGGGAAGGATACATCCCAAAGAGTGAGATTGATGAGGGAATGATACATCCAAAAACACTACTAAAGGATAGGGAAGAATACCTCCTGAAGATGATGGTGAAAGTGTTGTTGACAAGGGAAGGATACATCCCAAAACAACACCGCAGGGATAGGGAAGGATACATATGATGGATGATGATGATGATGATGATGATGATGATGATGATGATGATGATGATGGGGTTAAGACTTGTAACAAGACTGGGGACAAGACCAAGGATTTGATTAGAAGATTTGTGCGAGATGTGAGTTGATGAGGATAGGATTGAGATGCGAGATGGGGAAGATGAAATGCAATCCTAATGCAATTTTGCCATCTTTGGAGCACTCATTTTTTCTATAGCATAAGACACAAGACGCTAAGGTATAAAGGACCAAGGCTATTCCAACACCTCAAAGTCATGATGACCTTGGTCGGGCCAGGTATTGGGATAACCACAAGCACACGAGGATGCCCCAGTGTAACACAAGACCTCAGGGATCATGGTGGGTACTACGTGGGACAATCGAGAAGACAACAACAAAGAAAAGAGCAAGATACGCCACTATGTTGATTAGTCAAAGCACACCATTATATGATGGATCAAGGTGACCATGATGAGTGATGATAGGGAGCTCAAATTATAAACAAAAGACAAAAGCATTAAAAGATCGCAATCAATTTCAAAAATCCTTTGCCATAGTATTGAGTGGACGGATGGGATTGATGGGGTCGGTTAGGAAGGATGCATCCTGTTGAGACCGATGATGGATACTAAATTAAAAGATCGCTATGACGAAGGATATTAAAAACTAATTGGATCTACTGATACAAGTGGATCCCATTTGTTATGAACCAGGTAGATAAGGGCATAGCTCAACGACACACCACAAGATAGGAGACTGACACATCCTAGCAACCTAGGGGCTCAGGGCCCGATCAAAGATTAGCCTTGCCTACGTGGAAGCACAAAGCCCTCGTAGTTCGATAAAAGGATGATGACAAACCATGGACAAAAGCAGAAAGAGGATGATGAAGACCTTGATGGATGACCAAGACATGACAGACAATAGGAACAAGACAGATACATGATCAAATGGACAAAGTAGAAAGACCGATGATAGGTGATAAAGGAACCCCAGGGGTGGATCAAATGATCGAACTTGCCTGCATGAAAGTGCAGGGGTAATGTAGTTTGACGAAAGACTAAAGACAAGTGATGGATAAAAGATGATGAGATAACCCTAGATAATGGGATAAAATGACGGGACCAACACGATGGGACGAGATAGACCTATTGGATTGGATTGGAGGATGGTGACTACACAAAGCTCAGGGATGGGATAGTTATCCAAATCATAAAAAGATGAATTGGGAGGATGATATGATGGAGAGATACCAATGACAAGGGATTATAAGATGGGATGAGGAGAAGGAGATGAGGATTGGGAGATGAAAAGGATTGGTTAGATTGATGGATAGGAAGATAAGGATTTGGATGAGGAAAAGGTGACTAGATAGATAGATGAAAATGGATGCTATGATGGAAGGATAGGAAGATAGGGATGGGAATATGGATATAAGGATTGTTTGGAGGGATAAAAGATAAGGATGGGGAGATGGATATAAGGATTGTTTGGAGGGATAAAAGATAAGGATGGGGAGATGGATATAAGGATAAGGAGATGAGGATAGGGAGATGGAAGGGATTGCCCAGATGGAATGAATGATGTCTCCAAGGACCATATCACAAAGGAAGATAGATGCCCCCACTCTAGATATGCCATGTGCGAGGAGGCACGAAGGATGCAATAGAGAAGGATAGGAAACTAAAGGAGCTAAATGGACGAAGATGGGATGCATGGATAAGGAAGGGAGATTGAAGGTAGGATGATGGGTGGATAAGAGAGGTAGAAGAGTGCGAATGAGGATTAGGATAGTGTGCAAATGAGGGGGATGTATGCTAAGAGGTGCCTAAAGCATGTTTATATGTTTTCCCCTGTTGTTATCAAGATCACAAGGAGGATAAAAGGATTGGGATAAATGGGATACGCCAAGCAGGATGTGTAAGATCGGTAGGATGGAGGGGATGAACGAAAAGGATGTATAGCAAGAAGATGGGTGCATAGCCGAAAGCGTAGCAGGAAGCATAGTGTACGGATGAAATGCATATCAAGAAGCTGCCCCCAAGTGCAGATGGGGATTTACACATGATGCCTATTTGCCAGGTTTTCATCATGGTACTTATCCAAGGCGCTTTTTTGCCAAGTTTTCACCATTGGATGGATTATTTCTCTTTAATTTTATTTTTTTTAATTTTTTTTTAACTTTTTTTTTTTAATTTTTGAACTTTTTTGGATTTTTGGATGGCATACGAAAGGAGATGGATAAGGATAGGGAGGAAAATAAGTGGATTTAGAAGACATGCAATAAGGATATGGATGAAGGACTCGAGCATCAAGTTCTATATGAGGTATTAAGAGCCTTTGTTTGAAGCAACTGCTAGATGTTAGTACAACCTTATTAGGATAAATGGATTATGCAAAAGGATGAATTAGAGGGATTTGAGAGGGGAGATACATGGGATAATGGATGGGATGCTGTAAGGGGTATGGATGGAATGATGGGGAGATGAGCTCAAGACCAACATTGGCACGTGTGGTGGTGGATGTGAAAAGATAAGAGGATTAATGGATGGAGAATGTGATAGAGGAGACAGGATAGTGAATTTTGGGACGTAAGGACCCAAAATAGATTTAGGATATGAAAGGGGTGTATGATTAGCTTTTGGATTAGCAACTTTGGATGTTCTTACATATTTTTCGTTTGATGGCATTGCATCTTTTTTCTTTGGGATCCACATGGTTTTGATTTTTGCTTTAGTAGGCCTTTGTGGCCGATGGGTT
>VDFB02007443.1:0-33957 GCA_007258455.2 Sequoia sempervirens | reverse complement strand
GGGGATACAAACCCCATGGAGACTATTGATCTGAATGTAAACATGGCCAAGTTTACCAAGGCTCAAATTCAAAAATTGGTTAGAGATAATAAGGGGTTGACTGATGAAAATGAGAGATTGAAGCAAGAAGTGATCAACTACAGAGATAGATTACCCTCCTCCTCGAGACCTTACTCACCATTGATTGAAAATGAAAGGAAAGTACTTGAATAAATTTTTGAGATCACCTATTGGAAGTGTAAATATTAAATAACCTAGAAAGGGAAAGGGGAATTAAAGAAAAAACTAAAGAATACTACATTAGGAGATTTGATGATATGATTAAACTTGTTGAAAAAGTTTGGGTCATCCATGAAAAAACATATGCAACTTTGCTAGAACATAATAGATTGAGTGATAGAATAGAGGTGGAACTAGACATAAAAGCAAATAAAGGTGATAAAAAAGGTGTGCTTCAAGAATTTAAAGAGCTTCTAAACACACATATCAACTTTCATAACATCTTGACACAAGAATTGAGTGACTTCAGTCAGTTAGTAAGTATGGCTTTGCCAAATTTCTTTGAGGAAACAAACTTAAAAGATCAGGATGTATGGAAGGATGATATAGCCTAATATTTTCCAATAGCTCTTGATGACATTAATGTTGAAGATAAAGTTCTCGAGAATACACATGTGCAACTAGGGAAAATATATGAACTTGAATATACAATGAAGGATATCATAAATAATGCATAAACTTATGCAAAGACAAGATATATCCAAAATGTGTCAAGGATTAACATATTCATTGCATAGGCCAAGTAAAAGAGGATGGGGTGTCAAATTTTGGTAACTATGGATGCATTATCATGGAGCAAGAGCCTTGAAAAGGTCTTTGGTGATCACAAGTTCTTTCTAGAAGACTAATGTTTGGATCATGGTGCATCCACTTGCAAATTACTAAGTTTTATGTTTATGTTAAATAAATTTTCTAGTTATCAAACATCACACCTTTTTCTAATGGGTTTGTAGCTTGTTGATTCCCGTATAAAAGGGGAAACCAAGGCCCAATTTGACATATCATTATCATTGTCACTAGTAGTAGTAAGTAGGTTCATCCATCAAAATATTTCATTCCACTCATCCATTTCCACATCTCAAAGGCCTTTGGTTATTAATGTATATGTTTTGTAGCAATATGATGGAGATGACTTTTTATAATTGGTGATCTATTTCTAGTGTTCAAATGTTGTGTTAATATTCATGCTTATATTTTGTTGTGCTATCTCCAAAGTGGTTCCCTTAAGTTATTCAAATTTACGCAATTTGTCAGGACACATTTGTTGTTGTTGTGTGGTTGTTTTGATTGGGTTCTAGTTAGGGTGAATTAAAATCCTTTCAAGTGATTCATTTTTAATTAGTTCCTACCAATGATTAAAATCCTTTTAAAGTGATTATTTCGATTAATTTCTCTCAAGCTAAGACATAAAAATCCTTTCATTATACCACAGTAATTTGGGGGGACAACATTGGGATTTATAAAGAAGAGTACAGTAACCAAAAAACTTGTAGGTTTGCACAAGGTGCAAACCTTTATAGTGGCCAACTATTAGAGTTAAGCTGAGAAGCAGATCCACCTATCCTATATATCTATCTCCATCATCACCGTCCACCTCTTGACTCCATTCACCCAATAGATTAGGCATTGGACAAATTTAGAACAATTTTACACAAACTTTACTCACACATTTGATTCTTGAAACATCTATAGTATAACTTAGTCATTAGCCTTGCATCTACTTCACCCCCACCTACCATTGTGAGTAGATTTCCAAAATTAGAGATTGTATTCAAGCATACAAATCTTCCTTATCATTTAGGTACACCCACCTAAGTTTAGTAGAGCTTAAAGAGCAAGGGGTTATTAATAAGATTTTCCTTGTTCATTGGCCAAAAATGTACTAAGAGATAGGTAACCTCTTATGGTTTAAAAGCCTACATTTTCTAGACCTAACAAGTGAGAGGGAGAGGGAGAGATAGAGGAGGGATGGAGGGGATGGGAGAGAGAGAGAGGGAGAAGGGGAGAGAGAGACAAAGAGTGAGTGAGAGAGGGAGGGAGGGAGTGGAGGAGAGAGAGAGAGAGAGAGAGAGGGAGAGGGTGATGGGGAGAGAGATAGAGAGAGAGAGAGAGAGAGAGAAAGAGGGAGAGGGAGAGGGAGAGGGCAATGGGGAGAGAGAGAGAGAGAGAAATAACCAGGAGGGAAAAGGAGAGTGAGAGGACACCTGAGGAGGTGGATAGGGGAGAGACCTAAGAGAGGAAGATGGAGTGTGTGTGTGTGTGTGTGAGATCTAGAGATGTAAGAGGAAGATGAAGAGCCTGTGTGTGTGTGTGAAAGAGAGAGAGAGAGAGAGAGAGAGAGAGAGAGAGAGAGGAGAGAGAGAGAGAGAGAGAGATGTAGAGAGAGAGAGAGAGATGTAGAGAGAGAGGGGGATGGGAGAGAGAGGGGGATGGGAGAGAAAGAGAGAGATCTAAGAGGGAATGGAGAGTGAGATACCAAAGAGAGATATGGAGAAAGAGAGAGAGGGAGATAGGGAGAGGGAGAGGGAGAGGGAGAGGGAGAGAGAGTAAGTGAGAGTGAGTGGCGGAGGGAGGGAGTGGAATAGGGAGTAAGATAGAGAGATAGAGAGCCAGAGAGCTAGAGAGAGGGGGGAGGGAGGAAGGGAGGGTGAGAGAGAGGGAGGGACAGAGTGAGAAAGATAAATGGATGGAGGGAGAGAGAGAGAGAGAGAAAGATAGAGTGACGGAGGGAGAGAGATAGAATTGAGGTGGGGAGAGAGAGACTTGAGAGGGGGGGAGAGAGAGATAGAGAGAGAGACAGAGAGAGATAAAGAGAGAGACAAAGAGAGAGACAGAGAGAAGAGAGAGATAGATAGATAGAATGAGAGAGATAGATTGATTGAGAGAGATAGAGGGCAAGTGAGGGAGGAAGGAAGTGGGGGAGAGAGGAGAGAGAGAGAGAGAGAGGAGGGAGTGGGAGAGAGAAATTTAACTAAGATGGAATTGAGAGTTAGAGATACTAAAGAGAGAGAGTGAGGGAGAGAGGGAGGGAGAGGGAGAGGGAGAGGGATAGGGAGAGGGAGAGAGATAGAGAGAGAAAGTGAGAGAGAGAGGGGGAGGGAGGGAGTGGAAAAGAGAGCGAGATACAGAGAGATAGAGAGATAGATAGCCAAAGAGCTAGAGAGAAAGGGGGGACGGAGAGCTATAGAGAGAGAGGGGAGGGAGAGAGGGAGGAAGAGAGGGAGGGAGAGAGGGGGAGGGAGCGAGTGAGAAAGAGATATCAATGGAGAGAGAGAGAGAGGGAGGGAGAGAGAGAGATAGAACTAATAATATCTAGATGATTTAGCAGAATCCTCATCAACTTTGACATTTGCACTCTCAACCATTTTTCTCAGTCTTCTGTTATAGAATTGGTAGACCTTGCTTCTAGTAGAGTAACCTAGAAATATTCCTTCAACACTTCTTGCATAAAACTTTCTATATTGTCATCTCTCTTGGTGTAACACTTGCTTCCAAAGATCTTGTAGTATTTAACAATAAGCGTATAACCAAACCATACTTCAAAAGGATTCTTACCAAAATTACCATTTACATTTACCTGATTCAAAGTCTACATAGTAGTGCTTACAGCTTCACTCCAATAGATGTGAGGCACATTTCCTTCAATCATCATTGTTCTAGAAGCATATAGAATTGTTTTGTTCTTCCTTTTTGCAAAACCATTTTGTTGAGGGGTTCAAGGAGTAGATAATTGTCTTCTGATTCCATGCTCTTCATAGAAAGAATTAAATTCCTTGGAAGTGAAATCACCACCTTTGTCTAACCTTAAGCATTTGATATTTAGACCTTTCTCATTTTCTACCATAGCTCTAAAACTTTTGAACTTTTCTAATGCTTCACATTTTTCTCTTAAGAAAGCAACCCATATCATTCTAGAATAAACATCAATAAGTAGCATAAAGCACCTTTCAACATGGAGACTTTGACTCTAGAAGTACCACATAGATCAGTATGCACTAGCTCCAGTAATCTATTTGAATGATGCTATTTGATTTGTAAAGAGACTCTATTTTGTTTTTCCATATGAAACTTCTTGCAAATTGTGTTAGAAGGCTTCACTAGCTTAGGTAAATCTCTTACTGCTTGAGTGGAGCTTACTTTGACTATGTTATCAAAATTCACATGACACAACCTTCTATTCCATAACCAACTTTCATCTACTTGAGCAATTAAATAAATTTCACTGGCAACATTTAGGTGAAAAACATTACCTTTTGTTTGTTTAACTGAAGCAATTATATTTCTAGAACTTCCATATATCTTGTATCTTCCATCTTTGAACTGAAGATCATAACCCTTTTCCACCATCTATCCAACACTCAATAGGTTGTGCTTCAAGCCTTCAACATAAATAATATCATCAGTGTTATGCTTATTACCAAGACAAATAGATCCTCTGCCACGAATCACACAAGCATTGTTATCTCCAAATCTTACAATCCCACCATCATACTTCTCTAGACTTAACAAATTTTATTTTGTCATCATTCATATGATGTGAGCATCCACTGTTAATGACCCACTCATCCTTTTCTTCAATTCAGGCTGCAAGAGCTTTCTCAACTTTAGCAAATTCAGTATCCATAGGACTATTTTCCTTGATAGCAATGAAAACCCAATCATCTTTATTTTCATTTTCTTTATCAAACACTTAATTAGTTACACCTTCTTCAACAAAATGGTATTTCTTTTGGAATCTATATTTTTAAAGCTTAGAGCTAGGAACTCTTTCAGGGCACCTTGATGCAAAATGACCTATTTCACTGTAATAAAAACATTTGATAGGAAAATTTACTTTACAATTACCTTGTCCTCTACCTTCTTTCTTCGCAATCATGGATTCCAACTCTTCTACATCTCTTTCTTCATCTTCAAGCTATTTCATTTCTTCCTCATACTTGAATGTCTTTCTCAAACTCTCTCTCAGATCATATCTTTGCTTGTTTCTTCTGGATATAGTAGCCTTGAATGCATTTTTAGTCTTAGGAGCAGATTCACCAAATTCACTCAACTCAAAGGCAACAAGTTTACCAATCAGTGTATCTCTTGTTATATTTTTCAATAATCCGGTTCTTTCAATAGCATGAGCCTTCATTTTTTAGGAGGGAGGCAATTATCTAAGCACTTTAGCCACAATTTCTTCCTCTTCCATGGTACCACCAACACATCTAATACCCATCACTATTTCATTTACTCTTTGCATAAAAGAAGAAATATTTTCATCTTCACCCATCTTCAAATTTTCATACTTTCCTTTCAAACCCTGTACCTTAGCCATCTTTACACGTACATATCCTTCATATAAAGTTTCCAACTTCATCCACATCTCATGATCTATCTTCAAACCTATCACATTTTTCATTTCTGAATCTATTAGAGCACTCAACAAAGCTTCCATAGCCTTGACATTATTCTCAACCTCTTTCATCTCATCAGTAGTGGAAGGACCATTCTAAGGAATACAATATCTATTATTTGTAATCTTCCCGAAGGGTTCACCAATACAACTCAAATGACACTCCATCCTAGTTTTCGATAATGAGTAGTTTGTTCCATCGAATCTAGGATTGTCCTTCTTGTATGATGCCATCTTCAATCACCTCAAGCTTTTAAACTTCTTCAGAGGAGCTTTCTTTGATACCAATTGTTGGAAAAATAGGGATAGAGAACTAAGAGGGGGGGTGAATCAGTTGTCTCAAAATATTTAAATGTTTTCAAACTTTACTGAATTTAATCTCATATCTAATGAATGAATAGTAAATGATGAACAAAAAACATATAAGAAGCACAGAGAACACCAAGATTTTTTACATGGAAACCTTGTTAGGGGAAAAAAGAAGGTGGATGTTAGTCCACATTATTATACCCTATTAAAAGTATAAGAAAAATAATGGGAATGCACATGCATTCAGGCATGCTACCTAGAGCTCACTACTCAAATACAAGAGAGCTCACTACCCAAAAATACATAGTAGTACAGATTAGATCCATAGGGTATGAACTGAGGAAATAGCTTCTTCACAAGCCTAATTACATTTCTAGTTAAGCATAGAAAAACCTTCTTCACACTTCGCTCAAACTTCTTCTCACTCTACTCTGTAATTGAATGATTTGGACACTATTCACACATTTGCACTTTCTTTGGCATACATTCACTCTTATGAACACACTAACTTCACTAAAAAAATCACTCTTATATATCTACAACATGGAATTACATCAACAACCTAGTCGGCCAGAAATATAAAACATATTTTCAATGTCATCCAAAATTTACAAAAAAAAATCAATGTGGATCAAACACCATTGGCTAATATTATGATGAGACCCAAAACAATATCCTCAAGCATTCCAAATATTCAAAATTAAATCTTCAAGGATTTGCAACATGCCACAACCATCATGTCATCCAAGAACATGAAAACTTGAACATACTAAGAAAAAATATTTGAACATGAGGACACCAATCAACGTGGATGTGCAAAAAAGATAGAGCATGATCTAGAAACATCCACAAACACCAAGAAAAAATAGAGAAACATATACAATAAGTAGAATTACTAGAATTATACCAACTTTAATCAAGAACACTGACTAAGACCACAAAGACACTGTTAGAACACAAATCTTCATAACTCGAACAAATATTCACGCGGACTTCTAAAAATTTTGGTGGATGAACTAGATACACTCAGGAATAAACCCTTTGGTCCACAATAGTTGATATTGAATGTACAGAACAAGATACCCTCATGACCTTCATAGTTCCACTAGGAACCTGAAACTCTTTCTTTAACAATTTTGTCAATATCCTTAACATATACAACCTTTAATATAATAATTCTAATAGTGTTGAAATCAATGAAAACCACATATCAAAAACACAACCACAACATCCAACACAATGTTCTAAGACCTTGTGATGCAATATCATCTGTAAAATTCCTTTCATTCAATCTTCCCCATACATTACACATAGCTTAAACCATCTTTTCGCTTTGCTTCACAACAATGATGTGAAGCGATCAAGTGATATGATGCCATGTGTTGCTTGTCCCAAAAAGTTACTATCCTCCATTACTACACAAAGTTTAATCACCCTGATTGTTTTTAAAAGTCACAGGACAACTAAGAGGGGGGGTGAATCAGTTGCCACCAAATTCAAAGATAAAACTCCTAACACTTATGAACTTCACAACCACACTATTATGTTATTAAGTATGAACATGAAATGTAGATAATAGAAAGTAAAATCAACACAATGAACACCACATTTTACATGGAAAATCCAATAAGCGAAAAAAAATAATGAGGATTAACTCACAATATAAAGTGATGGAAAAACCAAGTACAAGAGGCTCATTGCCTAGAATAGGACTCACTATCTAGATACAAAGGCTCATTACCTACATAAAGGAATCAAAATCCAATAATGAGGCTCACTGCCTATAGATACAAAAGATAACATAAATATCTACCAAAAAAATTTACCCACATCCATAGCCTTGATCAGAAGATTGTAGAAACCTTTAGCTCACTGCTTTTAGGAGTCTAACACAATGAAGTATTGCTACCTCAACTCACTTTCATGAAACTCTGCTCTTCACTTGTGGCTTACTTTTTTACCTTTCATCATCTAATCCTTTGTATCTCAACTTGCATTTATACCATCTTCAACCTTAGAAACATTCTCCAAGGTCGGAAACATATGCTTCATTTGATAAATTCAAACTAGGTCAGGAACTCAACATTCCTGCGATGGAAAAGAATGAGAGTGGACCAATTAAACACTTAACCAAGACTAAAAGCAATGTCACAGATCAACCTCACACTTCCTTAATTAAATTTTAAATTGTTCATATGATGTCTAAACACCAAGTTGGCCAAAACTAATGAAAACAAAAATGAACATTGAAGTACATGCTTTCCAACAAGAAGATAACATGCAAATGATGTAACACGCTTCATCATGCATGAGAACACATCTTAAATACTTAAAAATACAACAACAATAGGTGTAACAACCTTTGAGCATAGAACTCTTTCCAACAGTCCATCCAAACTATGCAATCCCACACAACAACTCTAAAGCTCATCGTACAAAGCACCAAAAATTGAACATCTATGCCAAAACCTAGAGAATATCATTAGAAGATATATTCTCGATCCACAAGAGCTAAAACAAAGAAGTGGGGGATTTGGGAGTAGAATGGTGTAGGAGCACCTTAGTCATCAAATGCTTTTCAAATGAATGTTCAAAATGGCAATGTAAAGGTCATGAGTTCATGATTCAATCACAAATGTAATGTCAAAATGATGTAAAAGGTCTTATTTTAATGTATTCAAGTCATAAAGCAAGTTACTAGGAGGTCCAAATAGGAAAAAGAATACACAACTTGTATTATTGTGATATTGTCCAAAGTGGTTAACTTGACTAAAAGGGCATAAATTAGGAAGATTAAGATGTTACAAGGTAGTTGCACCAAGTGGTAGTTGGAATATAGTTGTTGAGAAGGAGAGAAAATCTTTTAAAAGACCTTGTATGGTGTGGGAAAAGGAGAGAATAATATTCTTGTAATAGAAACTGGATAAATAAAAGGAACTGTAGCAAAATTCTATTTTTCTTCCTTTTACCAGTCCTTGTACGGACTGTACTATGGTCTAGGGGTCACAAATTTGTTGTTTCTTTATCAAACAATGAATCACTTGTCCTCTTGAAGAGATTTGAAGTAGTTTTTCCTATTTAGTGGATTTTGAAAGCATCTATTTGATAAACCCTCAAAATAGGGTTTGAGAGTCTCTTAAGGCTCAAGACCTCCATCCCATTGATGTAGTCATGCAGGGTTGATGGGATGGATTTAATTAGTGTATTTTCATTGTGTTTAATGTTTCTTGTGGTGATAGGGCAGTAGGAGAAAGTTATGCAGGAATATGATGTTGTTTTCAAGTTAAAATTTGTGTTTTCCCTCTTGACAATGGTGGTTTCAAGCATGAGTTGGAAGAAATAACATGTGCAGGGGTGTGAAGATGATTTCAAAAGAAATTTCAGATGTATTGAGACATGCTTCAATGATTGGCCCGATGTTTGGAGGTTTGTAAGTGGGTTATACACTAAACTCTCCCTGTTTTGGTGCATTTTCACCCTATAAACAAGGGTTTGATGGAACAAACTAATTCTAAGTGTTTCACTCTTTGAAAATTCAAAAATCTAGAGTTTTTCAACTTGAGAAATGATAATTTTAACTTGGTTAGTGATTTGGAATGGAATAAAGATGGCTTCCTTTGAAAAGAAGGCCTATTTTAGTAGCCCATTTTCGGTGCACAAGCTAAATATATAAAGGTTTCTATGAGAAGATCATTGGAGTGTTTTTTTTTGTTGATGTGGATAGGAAACAGATCTCTAAGTGCATCTTTGGTTTTTGGATTTGGAACTGGGGTGAATGGTTTACCCGATCTAGGGTAAAGAGTCTCAATTAACAAAAATGGTGCTTATTTGCATGGTTAAGGCTAATATGATGAAACACTATTTGGGAATGTTGAATACTAACCTATTGATGTTGTTAAGGTTATTTACATGATTGGGAAAGGTATGGGAGGCAGAGTTTGGTATTTTGGTGGACTTGTGGATTCAATGTGCTAGATAATGTTTATGTACAAAATCTGATAACTTGACAGAATAGAGCTACAAAGAATCTGTACTTAGCTTGTTGAAGGAACTTTCAATGGTCATGAAGTCTAAGAAATAGAGGTATGGTTTCCTTCATAGTAGTGACAATAGAGATACATCAAGGTTTACTATTTTGAGTGACTTGAACAAAGATTTCATAATGAAAAAGTTTAGTGTTTGATTGTAAATTGAGAGACAATGGTAAAATTGCTTTGTATCTATCATGATAATAAGATAAGAGATGTCTAAAGATTTGGTAATTGGTAAGAAAAATGTTTTGCCTTGGTGAATGAATAAGTTGGTGATATATTGGTGTACTAATGATGTGGCTTGCTGAGATTGTTAACTTGATAATTTTGTAAAGATGCTAATGATAAATGAGAGGACTGCTACAAAGGTCCTGATTTGAGTTTTGTCTTATTTAGATCAACTTGGTGGTAAGGAATATGATTTTGTTGAAATTGGAATTCTAACTAGATGCCTTGAAGTTGTGTAGATTGGAAGACTAAAAGTGTTTTGATGAAGTTAAGTGAAAGGTTGATGATTACATATTTGTTCTTTTCCTGATTCAGTTTGGGATTGAAATCCCTTAAAAGAAATGATGTTGTTGAGTGTTGTTTAGGATGCTCTGCATCATAGAACCATTTCTCCTAGTCCACAGATAACCAACTCTACCAAAACAATTCACACACTAATGAACACAACTTTCACCTTCCATGAAACCAATAGTAACAAATTGAGATATATCACCAACAGTTCACCAACAAAAAACCTTTAGATCCACATGAGCATAGGATCAACACAGAAGAAACATGGAGCACATACTAGAGCATATTATGAACACATACATAACTCTGACTTCACTATTTATTAATTTTCTCAAAAGAACTTGGTAACCCTTCATTTCAACACATCTACAACATCATAAGGATAGCCCCATGTACTCAGAACAACTCAACAACATCTCAACTATACATGTACAATCTCCAACATTCTAAACTATGCTGACATCAATGACAACATTAATTACAACACCACCAAACTTTCTCATACTTGCAACAATCTCCCCCTTTGTAATTGATGGCAACACATTAAGTGAAAAAGACCACATTCTCCTTTAAACAACATGCACAATATTCTAGGAGAACACCTTTTCTCTATCTCTTTTATTTTTTTTTCACATGACTCTCTCTCCCCCTTTAACATCAATGGAAAATATAAAAAGAACTGATCACTCCCCAGTAGGAGTGTACCCATTCAACTCATACTACAATAATGAAAATTTTCTATTCCCCCTATAGAGTAGACCCATTCATCAGTCCAGATAAATGAAGAAGCTGTGAATCCACTAGACTAATTCACCTCCATGTGTAGCTAATTTAGAGGGCCAATGACCCCCAACCTCTCCCTAAGATAAAAGTATCCTTCGATAGAGCCTTAGTGAATATATCTCCATTTGTTCCTTTGTTGACACATGCTCTAGCCTAACTTTGTTCTCCAACTCTTTCTCTCTAAAGAAATGATATCTGATAGATATATGTTTTGTTCTTGAATGCATTATAGGATTCTTTGAAATATTTATAGCACTTGTATTGTCACAGAAAAAAGGAATATTCTCATCACATACCACTCCAATATCTTTTATCTAGTTTGCTTCATCCATAAAACATGTGTGCAACAGGATGCTACAACAATATACTCTACTTCTACAATGGATAAAGAAACCGAGTCCTATATCTTACTCAACCAAGAAACCAATCTTTTGCCAAGAAAGAAAGCACCTCCATTGATACTCTTCTAGTCATCCACACAACCAACCCAATCTGAAATCAGTATAAGCACTTAAAAGTGAAATCAACATCCTTAGGATACCATAGGCCATAATTTGGTGTACCTTTAAGATATATGAATATCCTCTTTATATTTATAACATGTGCTTCTTTAGGACCTACTTGAAATTTGACAACTAAACATATTGCATGCATGATATCTGGTCTAGTAGCAGTAAGATACAACAGTCCACCAATCATATCTATCTCTATTTTCTCTGATCAACGTTAGAAGATTCATCATCTTTACTCAACTTACATCTGGTCACCATAGGAGTACTAACCAGTTTGGAGTCATCCATTCCAAAATTCTTTAACAACTCTTTCACATACTTAGATTTCAAAATGAATATCCCTTTATTAGTTGTATTTACTTGAAGACCAAGAAAGAAATTCAACTCACCAATCATGGAAATTTCAAATTCTTTTTTGTATTTCCTTTGTAAATCTCTTACACATACTTTCATTTCCTCCAAAGATGATATTATCAACATATACTACTACTATCAACATTTTGTTACCTTGCACTTTGAAGTAGAGATTTCTATCAACAAATCCTTTGCTAAATCCTTGTTGTGTTAGGTATCTATCCAATCTTCCATACCATGCTCTAAAATCTTGTTTCAATCCATACAATGACTTCTTTAATTTTCAAACCATATCCAATTTGTCTGATAGGTAAAATACTATAGGTTGTTCCATGTATACTTCTTCCAATTCACCATTTAGAAATGCACACTTGACATCCATCTGATATACCTTTAAATCCTTGTGGGAAGAAAATGCCAAAAACATCCTAACAGCTTCCATTCTTTCCACTGAGGCAAATGTATCTTCAAATTATATGCCTTCAATTTGTGAGTATCCCTTGCATAGAAGTCTTGCTTTTTTTCTTATAACTTCACCATTTTCATTCAACTTATTCTTGAACACCCACTTTGAACCAATTACATTCTTATTCATTGGTCTAGGAACTAGTTCCCATGTCTGATTCTTCTATATTTTTTGCAACTCTTCTTTCATATCCCTAACCCAACTTTCATCTTCACATGCTTCACATAAATATTTACGTTCAATTTTAGAAAGTAAGAACATATTTACCTCAGCTACTACTTTACTTCTTATCCTCACACCTTCGATATTATCTTAAATTATCTATTCTTCCTGATGATTCTTTTGGAAATAATTAGGAGTCTTAACAATAGGTTCTGGAGTTTCTTCTTCTTCTTCAATCTATTCTTCTTCTCCTTCCTCCTTATTCTCTTCAGGTACTTGTTTGTAAAGAGGATCATCAGGTACAACTTCACTTATCTCAATGGGTCTATGCATATTCTCATCAAGCTTCACATTAGCACTCTCAACAATCTTCCTCAATCTTTTATTAAAGCATCTATATGCTTTGTTGGTAGTTGAATATCCAAGGAAAATCCCTTCATCACATCTAGCATCAAATTGCCCAATATTTTCATCATATCTTTTAATGTAACATCTTCTCACAAACACCTTAAAGTATTTCATAGTAGGAGCCTTACCAGTCCATAAATCATAAGGAGTTTTTGTGTTGTTTCTCTAATTTGAACACTATTAAGAACATAAACAATAGTGTGTATTTCCTCTCTCCAGTACACATTAGGTACATTTGCTTCTTTCATCATGGCTCTTTCATCTTCCTATACAGTCTGATGCTTTCTCTCAACCACTCCATTTTGCAGAGGGATTATTGGAGTAGAAAAGTGTCTTTTTATGCCATGCTCTTCACAAAATGTATTAAAATCACTAGAAGTGAATTCTCCACCTTTATCAGATCTCAAACATTTGATTCTTAGGTTCACTTCATTTTCTACTCTTGCTTTGAACACTTTAAACCTATCCAAAGAATGAGTCTTTTCTCTAAGAAAAGAAACTCATTTCATTCATGAATAATCATCAATAAGAATCTTGAAATACCTATCACCATTTAGGCTTCTTGTTCTAGTAGGGCCACAAAGGTCTATATGAAATAATTCCAAAATTTTGGTAGTAGTTTTCTCTTTTCCTTTGAAACTGCATCTTGTTTGTTTCCCTAGCTAACAACTTCTACAAATAGTATTAGCAGGCTCTATGATTTTAGGAAGACCTCAGACAACATCTCTTGACCTGATCCTGACCAAATTATCAAAGTTTACATGTCCCAATATTTGGTTCCATAACCAAATTTCATTAACCTAAGATACAAGGCACTAACCATCAACACCCTTAAGCTGATAGATGTTTCCATGAGTTCTCCTTCCTGTAGAAACCATATCTCTAGATCCTTTTTTGATCTCACATGTATTATCTTGAAACAAAAGTTTAACACCTTTGTTACACATCTATCCAACACTCATAAGGTTATACCTTGGACCCTTTACATAATATACATAATCAACATTGTATATTTCATCAAAACTAATTGTACCTTTCCTAACAATCTTTGCTCTTGATTAATCACCAAACATGACCAAACCACCATCATACTTTTCAAGTTTACTAAACTTTCATTTTTCTTGAGTCATGTGATTAGAATGTCCACTGTCAATCACCCAATAGTATTCATTCTGTCTAGCATGAAATGTGGTGACCAAAGTGTTGGCAAAAAAGGACAAACAACTGAGAAGGGGGGGTGAATTAGTTGTCAAAGAATATTTAAATTTGTTCAAACTTAACTTAATCTCAGATCTGATGAATGAATAGTAAACCATGAACAAACAACACATTAGAAACATAGAGAGCACCAATATTTTTTACATGGAAAACTTGTTAGGGAAAAAACCACAGTGGATGTTAGTCCACAATATTATATGCTATTAAAAGTATAATGAGAAATAATGGGAATGAACATACATTCAGGCACACTACCTAGAGCTCAGTGATCAAATACAAGAGGTCTCACTGCCCAATAAAGATTCATATTAAAACCATCTAGATTGTGAACTAAGAAAATAACTTCTTGAAAAGCCTGATTACTATTCCAGTTAAACACAAAAAACCTTCTTCACACTTTTCTCTACAATCAAATGATTTGTACAATATTTGCACATCTACACTTTCTCTAGCATACATTTTCTCTTATTCACAAACTAATTCACTCAAACAATCATTCTTATATATCTGCTTCATGGATTTACATCAACAACCTAGTCGGCCAGAAATATGAAACATATTTTGAATGTCGACCCAAATTTACAAATAAATTTTCAATGTGGATCAAACACCATTAGCTAATATTATGATGAGACCCAAAACATTATCCTCGAGTGCACCAAACTTTCAAATTTTAATTTCCAAGGATCTACAACACATTGCAATTACCATGTTGGCCAAGAACATGAAACCCCAAACATATCGAGAAAAAATATTCGACCATGAGCACACTAATCAATGCAGACATGCAACAAAGATAGAGAACATTCTAGAAACATCCATGAGCACCAAGAAACAATAGAGAAACATCCACAACAAATAGAATTACCAGAATTATACCAACTTTAATCAAGAACACTGACAGAGAGCACAAACACACTATCAGAACATAGATCTTCATAACTCGAACAAATCTTCACACACACCTCTAAAACTTCTAGTGGATGGACTAGATAGACTCATAAATAAACCCTTTATTCCATAGTAGTTGATCTTCAATGTACAAAACAAGACATCTTCGTGACGTTCACAGTTTCACTGGAAACTTGGAACTCATTCTTTAACAGTTTTGTCAATATCCTCAACATATACAACCTCCAATACAATAATGCTAATAATGTTGACATCAATGACAACCACATATCAGCAACACAACCACAACATCCAACAATCTCCCCCTTTGGCATTTATGGCAACATGTGATGTGTAAAACACCATCAACCCAACTCTCAATTAACACTTACTCCTCCTTAGATTCCAACTCTTCTTCCTTGAATTCTTCTGAATGATCTTCTCCCCACAAGGCTCTTTACTCCAAATAAGCAAAAAAATTTCACATGACTCTTCTCCCCTTTGACATCAATGGAAAAGTTAAGCATTATCTTCCCACATACAAGTTCTGAACCACATATCTACACATCTGACTACTCCCCCTGAGTAGTAGCCACAAAAAACATCAATCCAGATCAGGAAATATCTATGAAGTACACATATTGATGTAAGTAAATGTATCTTTAGTTAAATTAAGAGGGGTAATCAGCCATAGCATCCCTCTAAGATACTAAAAAGTATCCTTTGGCAACAACTTAGTGAAAATGTTCTCAATCTATTCTTGGTAGGCACATACTCCAGTCTGACTTCTTTCTCACTCAATTTTTCTCTTAAGAAGTGAAAATTGATTGATATATGCTTGGCCTTAGAGTGTAGCACCAGATTCTTTGATATGTTAATTGCACTTGAGTTGTCACAGCATATGGCAATAGGTTCATCATATACTACTTTGATATTTTTAAGAATCTATTTCATCCACATCACTTGAGTACAAATATTTGCAACAATAATATACTTTGTTTCAATAGTAGATAGAGAAATGGAATTCAATTTTTTGCTCAACCAAGACACCGACTTCTTTCCTAGGAACAAGGCACCACCACTAGTACTCTTTTTTTCATCTACATCTCCTGCCTAATCTGCATCAGTATATGCATTCAAAGTAAGATCATCATCCTTAGGATACCAAAAAAAAATCAATTGTTCCTTTTAGATATCTGAAGATTGTCTTAACAACAGTCACATGAGACTATTTTGGATCAGCCTGAAATATAGCAACCATACATACAACATTCATAATGTCTGGTTTGGTTTGAGTTAAGTAGAGCAATCCACCAATCATTGACATGTATCTTGTTTGATTTACCTTAGGAGAATCATCATTCTGTGTTAACTTACATCCGGTTACCATGGGAGTACCAAAAAAATTTTAGTCATCCATGCCAAACTTCTTCAACAATTTTCTCACATATTTGGATTGAGATATGAAGATCCCCTTGTTTAACTAAGTAACTTGCAATCCCAAAAAGAACTTCATCTCTCCAATCATACTCATCTCAAATTCACTCTTCATTTCATCAAAAAATTTCATACATAGATTATCATCTCCTCCAAAATAATTTCATCAACAAAGAACTCAATAATTAATTCTTTATCATGATCGAATTCAAAATATAAGTTGTTGTAAATAGTACCTTTATTGAATCAAAGCATCAATAAGTATTTGTCCAATCTAGCATACCAAGCTTTGGGGGCTTGTTTGAGTTCATACAAAGCTTTCTTCAATCGACAAACAATGTGTTCTATGTCAGTCAATTGAAATCGATTAGGTTGTTCAATGTATACTTCTTCTTCTAACTCACCATTCTGAAAAGCTAACTTTACATCCATTTGATAGAATTTATAATTTTTATATGTAGAATAAGCAAGAAAAAACCTTAAAGCTTCAATTCTAGCAATAGGAGCAAAGGTTTCTTCAAAATCAATACCTTCCATTTGTGAATACCATTTATATACCAGTCTTGCTTTATTCTAGAACACTTCACCTTGTTCATTTAGCTTATTCTGAAAGACCCATTTAGTACAAATCACATTCTTATCTTTAGGTCTAGGAACAAGTACCCATTTATCATTCTTTTTAATATGCATCAGTTATTCCTTCATAGCTTCTATCCAATGTTCATTATTGTAGGATTCTTTGGCATCGTTAGGTTCAATCTTGGAAATCAAGCAATACTCTTCTACAATCTTTCTTCTAGTTTGCACTCCTTTATTCTTATCGACTATTAAATTTAATTTTTAGAATAATTTAGCTTTACATACTAGCTCGGAGTTTTAAGATTCTCTCGAACTTCTGATTCTTTTGTTCTTTCTTCTGCACTCACACTTGTCTCTGCTTCCTAACTATCTTGATTTAGCGAAACAAATTGATGTTGTCTTACCAGAACATATGGCACAATTTGAAGTTTATTTTGTGTTTGAACATTCTTCCCTTTGTTTTTGTTGTCTTCATCTAAATCATATCCACAATTTCTGGATGATCTAGCAGAATCCTCATCAACTATGACATTTTCACTTTCAACCATTTTTCTCAGTCTTCTGTTATAGCATTGGTAGGACTTGCTTCTAGTAAAGTAACCTAGAAAGATTCATTCATCAAACTTTCTTATATCGTCATCTCTCTTGATGTAACACATACTTCCAAAGATCTTGAAGTATTTAATAGTAGACTTATAACCAAACCATAGTTCAAAAGGAGTCTTACCAAAATTACCATTTACATTTACTCGATTCAAATTGTACACAACAATGCTTACTGCTTCACTCCAGTAGATGTGAGACACATTTCCTTTAATTATCATTGTTCTAGCAGCATCCAAAAATGTTTTGTTCTTTCTCTCAACAAAACCATTATGTTGAGGGGTTCAAAGAGAAAATAACTGTCTTAGACTGATTCCATGTTCTTCACATAAATGATTAAACTCCTTGGAGGTGAACTCACTACCTCTGTCTAACCTAAGCATTTAATTTTCAAACCTTTATCATTTTCTGCCATAGCTTTGAAACTTTTGAACTTTTCTAATGCTTCACATTTTTTCTCTTAAGAAAGCAACCCATGTCATTTTAGAATAATCATCAATAAGCAGCATAAATTACCTTTCACCTTGGAGACTTGTGACTCTGGAGGGACCACATCGATCAGTATGCACCAGCTCTAGTAATGCATTTGAATAATGTTGTTTTCTCTAAAAAGAAACTCTAGTATGTTTTCCCATCTGACACTCTTTGCAAATTGTGCTAGTAGTCTTCACTAGCATAGGTAGATCTCTTATTTTTTAAGTGTAACTTATTTTGACAATGTTATCAAAATTCACATGACACAACCTTCTATGCCATAACCAACTTTCATCTACTTGAGCAATTAAAAAACTCTCACTAGTAGCATTCAAGTGAAAAATATTACCTTTTGTCTATTTACCTGAGGCAATTACATTTCCAGAACTTCCATATATCTTGCATCTTCCATCTTTGAACTAAAGATCATAACCCTTATCCACCATATTTCCAACACTCAATAGGATTTACTTCAGGCCTTCAACATAAAGAACATCATCAATGTTATGCTTACCACCAAAAAAATAGATCCTTTGCCACGAATCACATAAGCATTGTTATCTCCAAATCTTATAATTGCACCATCATGCTTCTCTAGGCTTACAAATTTGCTTTTGCCACTATTCATATGATGTGAGAATCCATTGTCAATGACCCACTCATCCTTTTCTTCAATTTAGGCTACAAGAGCTTTCTCAACTTTAGCAGATTTAGTAGCCACAAGACTACTTTCCTTAATAGCAATGAAAACCCAATCATCTTCATTTCCATTATCTTTATCAGACTCTTCATCACTCACACCTTCTTCAACAAAATATCATTTCTTTTGGAATCTAGATTTGTAAGGCTTAGATCTAGGAACTCTTTCAGGACACCTTGAAGAAAAATGACCTATTTTAGTGCAAGAAAAATATTTGATAGGAAAATTTCCTTTATACTTACCTTTTCCTCTACCTTCTTTCTTCACAATCAGTGCTTCCAACTCTTCTACCTCTCTTTCTTCATCTTCAAGTTGTTTCATTTCTTCCTCATACTTGAATGTCTTTCTAGAACTCTCTCCTAGATCATATATTTGCTTGTTTCTTCCGGATATAGTAGCCTTGAATGTAGTTTTAGTCTTAGGAGCATATTCCCCAAATTTTCTCAACTCAAAGGTAGAAATTTTACCAATGATTGTATCTCTTGTCACTTTCCTCAATGATCTGGTTTCTTCAATACCACAAGCCTTCACTTTGTAGGAAGGAGGCAATGATCTAAGCACTTTAGACACAATTTCTTCCTCTTCCCTGAGGGTACCACCAGAAAATATAATACCCATCACTAGTTCATTTACTCTTTGCATAAAAGAAGAAATATTTTCATCTTCACCCATCTTCAAATTTTCATACTTGGCTTTCAAACTCTGTAGCTTAGCCATCTTCACATGTACATCTCCTTCATAAAAAGTTTCCAGCTTCATCCACATCTCATGAGTTGTATTTAGACCTCACACATTTGTCATTTCTAAATCTATTAGAGCACTCAACAAAGCTTCCATAGCCCTAACATTATTCTCAGCCTCTTTAATCTCATCAGCAGTGGAAGGACCATTCTGAGGAATAACATATTGATTCTTTTAAATTTTCTAGAAGGGTTCACCAATACACTTCAAAAGACACTCCATCCTATCTTTCCATAATGAGTAGTTTGTTTCATCGAATCTAGGACTGTCCTTGTATGATGCCATCTCGAATCACCTCAAGCTTTTAAAATTCTTCAAAGGAACCTACTCTGATACCAATTACTAGAAAAACAAGGACAAACAATTGAGAGGGGGGTGAATCAGTTGTCACAGATTTTTTTTTTTCAAAATTTACTTAACTTAGTCTTAGATCTGATGAATGAACAGTAGACTGTGAACAAACAACACATCAGAAGCACATATAGCACATATAGACTGTGAAAAACCATGATGCATGTTAGTCCACAATATTATACCCTGTTAAAACTATAATGAGAAATAAGGGGAATGCAGATGCATTTAGGCACACCACCTAGAGTTCACTACTCAAATACAAAATTTCTCACTGCCCAAGAAAGATTCAAATTTAAACCATCTGGATTGTGAACTAAGAAAATAGCTTCTTCAAAAGCTTGATTACAATTCTAGTTAAGCAAAGAAAACCTTCTTCACACTTTGCTCAAACTTCTTCTCACTATGCTTTGCAATCAAATGATTTGGATACTATTCACACATTTGCACTTTCTTTGGCATACATTTTCTCTTATGCACACACTAACTTCACTCAAAAAATTTCTCTTATGCACACACTAACTTCACTCAAAAAATTGCTCTTATATATCCAATTCATGAATTTACATGAACAACCTAGTCGGCCAGAAATATGAAATATATTTTTAATGTCGACCCAAATTTACAAATAAATTTTCAATGTGGATCAAACACCATCGACTAATATTATGATGAGACCCAAAACAATATCCTTAAGCACACCAAACATTCAAATTTTAATTTACAAGGATCCACAACATGTTGCAACCACCATGTTGGCCTAGAACATGAAAACCCAAACATATTGAGAAAAAATCTTCGACGATGAGCACACCGATCAACGCGGATGTGCATCAAAGATAGAGCATGATGTATAAACATCCATGACCACTAAGAGATAATAGAGAAACATCCGCAACAAATAGAATTACCAGAATTATACCAAATTTAATCAAGAACACTGACAGAGACCACAAAGACACTATCAGAACATAGATCTTCATAACTCGAATAAATATTCACACAAACTTCTGAAAATTCTTGTGGATGGAATAGATACACTCAAAAATAGACCCTTTAGTCCACAATAGTTGATCTTCAAGATATAGAACAAGACACCATCATGACATTCACAGTTCCACTAGGAACTTGGAACTCTTTCTTTAACAATTTTCTCAATATCCTCAACATATACAGCCTCCAATATAATAATGCTAATAGTGTTGAAATCAATGAAAATCACATATCAGCAACACAACCACAACATCCAACACAAAGTACCTTCCATCTCATCCTTCTTTTTCTCTGAATCACTTTTTCTTTCACATTTTACAAAGTTAGTGTAGACATATTTACTCTCCATAGCTAAGAACAAGCATTCACTATCATCATTCTCATAATAAGATTCATCAATAGAGATTCTATCTTCTTTTCTAAAATAGTACAACCTTTTGTATTTCTTATCCTTTCTATCTTTATGATCTCTATTATTCTTATGTATAGTTCTATTTGGACATCTTGAAGCATAATGACCAATATTACCACAACTAAAATATTTAAAGGGAAACATACCTTTATACTTACCAGTACCTTTCTTCAACTTCCTTGTAAATTTTGCTTCCAACTCATCTGAACCATCACTATCTAGATCATCTTCAATATTTTTTTCTTTAATTTTCTTTTTGTCTTTTCCTCTTTCTTTCCAAACTTTCTCATCTCAAATGCAGTCAAGGTGCCAAATAGCTCTTCTTTAGTATATTTCTTAGGATCATATGTTTCCTAAATAACTAAAACTTTGTCACTGCAACATTCTGGTAGAGTCATTAGAATATTCTCAATTATATCTTCATCAGTCAGAGTATCCCCTTGATTTCTAGCTTCATTTGTTGCCAGATCAATTCTCTAAAAATAGCTTGAAATATCTTCTCCTTCTTCCATTTTCATATTCTCATATCTACATTTTTCCATTAGCTTCTTTATCAATTTCACTCTATCATTTCCTACATAAAGATCTTCCAACTTCTTCCAAACTTCATAAGCAGTGACTAGAGAGGTAACTTTTGTTTGCAGAGTCTTGGATAAACCACTGTAAATAACATACCTCACTTTTTCATTCTCCTCATAAGCAGAAACCTCATTTGCAATAGTAGGACCACTCACCAAAGCAACCTACTGCATCTCAATAGCCATCCATGTCTTGTTACAAAAATAGATAATATATCCTCTCATCTACACTTTCCAACCATTGTAATCAAATCCATTAAACATAAAGATCATCAACGTATGCATCATCAGATCTTGCTTAAGTGGCTAAGCTCTACACAAAGGAACCAAGGCTTTGATACCAATTCTTAAAAGGAATAGGACAACTAAGAGGGGGTGAATTAGTTGTCACCAAATTCAAACATAAAAATCCTAACACTTATCAACTTCACAACCACACTATTCTATTATTAAGGATGAACATGAAATGAAAATAAGAGAAAGTAAAATCAACACAATGGACACTAGATTTTACATGGAAAACCTAATAAGGGAAAAACCATAGTGAGGATTAACTCACAATATAAAGTGATAGAAAAACAAAATACGAGAGGCTCACTTCCCAGAATAGGAATCACTATCTAGATATAAAGGCTCACTTCCTATAGAAAGGACTCACTATCCAACATAGAGTCTCACTACCTACATATACAAAAGATAATAGAAAGATCCACCAAAATAATTTCCGTAGCCTTGATCAGAAGATTGCAGAAACCTTCAACTCATTGCTTTCAGGAATCTAACACAATAAAGTATTGCTGCCTCAACTCACTTTCACACAACTTTTCTCTTCACTTGTGGCTTACTTCGTTACTTTTCATCATCTAATCCTTTAAAACTGGGCTTGCATTTATACCATCTTCAACATTAAAAACTTTCTCCAAGGTCAGCAACATACAATTAATTTCATAAATTCAAACTAGGTTAGAAACTTAACATTCTCGCAACAAAAAAGAATGAAAGTGGACCAATTAAACACTTATCCAAGACCAAAATCAACATCTTAGATCAACAACATGCTTCCTTAATTAATTTTTAAATACTCCATATGAAGTGTAAGCACCAGGTTGGCCAAACCTAATGAAAACACAAATGAACATTGAAGTACATGCTTTCCAACAAGAAGATAACACATGGATGATGTAACACACTTCATCATGGGTGATCCCATAATAGTGGTTTACAATTTTTGGCCAAAGCGGACATTGAAATTATTATTTTTAACTAAATCTTCACATTCGGGCATCTATAGTGGCTAAACTGTGAGGAATTTGAAGATGTGCAAACTAGAGTCTCATCAAATTTTGTCTGTAGATTCTAAAAATATTTTTTTCAAAATTTTGGAATCAAATTGCACTTCTTTTTCCATCTCCCACGAAAATTAATTTTTTTCAGAAAACAACATTTTTAAAAGTGACGCACACCGTATAACGCATAACTTTTTTTCCATGAAGGATAAAATTCTAATTCTTTCAAATTTAGATTTGACTCTGATATCTAGTGCTTCCACTTGGTTAGATAGTTTTTATTAAATATTTTTTCCTTAATCAAGTTTCAAAGTCAAACAAATTACATTTAGACACAACACGTGTATAATGCGTAACTTTTTGTATATGTCAAAATTTAATTTAATATTTTTTTGGATCAAGGACTTTAATATCTGGTGCACTCATATTTTTCAATTTTTTTTGATAATCTTCTATTTTTCCACATGTGAAGAACAAAGAAATTTATTTTAGATTGAAAACCTATGTTTAATAAAACTTAAAAATAAATACATAACAAAACCAAAACATATTAAAATTATATTCATTGGATGAAAGCTTGTTACGAGGGAATACCATAATCATTTCAAATAAATTTTAAATGAATTCATTTGATCCCCAAAAGCTAAATCAAAAGTGATTTTTATCAGCATTTTGATAGGTGTAAAGGAGACGCATTTATAGGTATGGTTTAAAACTAGCGAGGTTCTATCCAAGGGGGTTTGATCTAAGGTGATTTGATCAAACCCTCTTCAATTGGAATCCTTAAAATGGAACTTTTTAAGGCTTAAATCATTATATTTTCTAAAAATATGTGATTTCAGCTAAAATTGTTCCTCTCGAGGAATTGTAAACCACTATTATGTGACACCCTCATGCATGAGAACACATTTGAGATACTTCTAGATACATCTACAACATTTGTAACAACCTTTGAACAAAAAACTCTTTGCAAGAATCCATCTAGACTATGCAATCCCACACAACAACTTTGAAGCTAATCTTCTAGAGCACCAAAACTCGAACATATTTTCCAAAACCTATATAAAATCATTTCAATACATATTCCAAATTTGTAAGATTTGAAACAAAACTATGGAGGACTACGGAGTAGAAACATTTCTCCTTGTCCATAGATAACCATATTTTCCAAAATAGTTCACACACCGATGAACATAGCTTTAAACTTCCATCAAACCAACAAAAAAAATGAAGAGATATCACAAATAGATCACCAACAACAAACCATCAAATCTGCATGAGTATAGCATCAACATGGAAGAAACATAGAGCACATAGTGGAGCAAATTCTTAACACATACATAACTTTGACTTCTCTTTATTAATTTTCTCAAAAGCACTTGGTAACTCATCATTTCAACACATCTACAACATCATAATGTTATCTCCATGTACTCACAACATCTCAAAAATGTCTCAACTATATGTGCACAATCTGCAACATTATGAACTGTGTTGACATCAATGACAAAATTAGTGACAACATTGCCAAACTTGCTCATACTAGCAACAATCTTCTCCTTTGTCATTGATGGAAACACATTATGTGTAAAACCATCAAAGACCACATTCTACTTTAAACACCCTGCATAATATTCTAGAAGAACACCTTTTCTCTTTCTCTTTTACTTTTTTCACATGACTCTATCTCCCCCTTTGACATCAATGGAAAAGATCAAAAGCTATAATCACTCCCCCTTAGGTGTGAAACCATTCAACTCATACCGTAACAATGAAAAATTTCTACTCTCCATGCAAAGAAGACCCATTCATTAGTCTAGATAAATAAAGAATTTGTAAATCCACTCAATTGATGCACCTCCATGTGTAGCTATTTCAAAGAGCCAATGATCCCCAACCTCTCCCTAAGATACTCAAAAGTATCCTTCTATAGAGCCTTAGAGAATATATCTACAATCTATTCCTTTGTTGACACATACTTCAGCCTGACTTTGTTATCCAACACCTTCTCTCTCAGGAAATGATATCTAATAGATATATGTTTTGTTCTTGAATTCATTATTGGATTGTTTGAAATGTTTATAGAACTTGTATTGTCATATAAAATAGGAATAGGCTCATCACATACCACTCCAATATCTTTCAAAGCTTGCTTCATCCACAAAACCTATGTGTAATAGGATGTTGTAGCAATATACTCTGCTTCTATAGTGAATAAAGAAGCTGAGCCCTATTTCTTACTCAATCAAGAAACTAATGTTCCACCAAGTGAGAAAGAACCTCCATTGGTACTCTTCCAGTCATCCACACAACCACCCCAATCTGCATCGGTATAAGCACTTAAAGTTAAATCAACATCCTTAGGACACCATAAGCCATAATCCAGTGTACGTTTAAGATATCTGAATATCCTCTTTCTAGATGTAACATGTGATTCTTTAGGATATACTTGAAATATGATAACTAAACATGGTACATGCATGATATCCGGTCTGGTAGCAGTAAAATATAGTAGTCCACCAATCATAGATATATGTTTTCCATGATCAAATTTAGTAGATTCATCATGTTTACTCAGCTTACATCTAGTCACCATAGGAGTACTAACTGGTTTGGAGTCATCCATTCCAAACTTCTTTAACAACTCTTTCACATACTTAGATTGTGAATTTAATATCCCTTTATCAGTTTGATTTAATTGAAGACCAAGAAAGAAATTCAACTCATGAATCATGGACATGTCAAATTCTTTTTTCATTTCCTCTGCAAATCTGTTACACATATTTTCATTTCCTCCAAAGATGATATCATCAACATATACTACTATTATCAACATTTTGTTACCTTGTACTTTGAAATAGAGATTGATATCAACAAATCCTTTGTTGAATCCTTGTTGTGCCAAGTATCTATCCAATCATGCATACCATACTCTGGGAGCTTGTTTCAGTCCATACAATTCCTTCTTTCATTTACAAACCATATCCAGTTTGTATGATAATTGAAATCCTTTATGTTTTTCCATGTATACTTCTTCTAATTCACCATTTAGAAATGCAAACTTGGCATCCATCTGATATACCTTGAAATCCTTGTGGGTAGAAAATTCCAAAAACATCCTAATAGATTCCATTCTTTCCATTGGGGAAAATTTCTCTTCAAAGTCTATGCCTTCAACTTGTGATTATCCCTTGCATACAAGTCTTTCTTTGTTTCTTATAACTTCACCATTTTCATTCAGCTTATTCTTGAACACCCACTTTGAACCAATTACATTCTTATTCACAAGTCTAGGAACTAATTCCCATGTCTAATTCTTATCTATTTGTTGCAACTCCCTTTTCATGGCTCTATCAAAACTTTCATCTTCACATGCTTCACATAGAGACTTAGGTTCAATTTTAGAAAGGAAACACAGATTTACCTTAGCTACTACTTTACTTGTCTTCACACCTTCACTCTTATCTCCAATTATTTCATCTTTTTGATGATTCTTCTAGCCATACTTATGAGTCTTAATAGTAGGTTCTAGAGTTTCTTCTTCTACAATCTATTCTTCTTCTTCTTCCTCCTTATTATCTTTAGGTACTTGTCTACAGATATGATCATCAGGCTCAACTTCATGTATCTCAATGGGTTTGTGCATATCCTCATCAACCTTCATATTAGTACTGTCAAAAATCTTCCTCAATATTTTATTAAAGAATCTATATGCTTTTCTGGTAGTTTAATATCCAAGGAAAATCCCTTCATCACATCTAGCATCAAACTTCCCAATATTTTCATCATCTCTTTTACTATAACATCTACTTCCAAACACCTTAAAATATTTCACAGTAGGAGCCTTACCATTCCATAACTCATAAGGATTTTTTGTGTTGTTGCCTCTAATTTGAACTTTGTTAAGAACATAAATAGTAGTGTGCATTGCCTCTCTCTAGAAAACATCAGGTACACTTGCTTCTTTCATCATGGTTCTTGTAGCTTCTTGTATAGTCTAGTTCTTTCTCTCTACCACTCCATTTTGTTGAGGGATTATTGGAGCAGAAAAGTGTCCATTTATGTCATGCTCTTTACAAAATGCATTAAACTCACTAGAAGTGAATTCTCCACCTCTATTAGATCTCAAACATTTGATTCTTAGGTTCACTTCATTTTCTACTCTTGCTTTGAACACTTTAAACCTATCCAAAGCTCGAGTCTTTTGTCTAAGAAAAGCAACCCATTTCATTCGAGAATAATCATTAAGGAGCATGAAATAATTTTCACCATTTAGGCTTCATGTTCTAGTAGGACCACAAAGGTTTGTATGAATTAATTCTAAAATTGTGGTAGTAGTTTGCTATTTTCCTTTGAAACTTTATCTTGTTTATTTCCCTAGTTGACAACTTCTGCAAATAGTATAGAAAAATTTATGATTTTAGGCAGACCTTAGACAACATCTCTTGAACTGATCCTGACTAGATTATCAAAGTTTACATGTGCCATTGTTCGGTGCCACAACCAATTTTCCTTAACCTGAGATACAATGAACTGACCATCAACAACCTTAAGATGATAGATGTTTCCATGAGTTCTCCTTCCTATAGCAGCCATAGTTTCAGATCCTTTTCTGATCTCACAAGTATTATCCTAAAACACAAGTTTAAAACCTTTGCTACACATCTTTCCAACACTCAAGGTTATGCCTTGGACCCTTTACATAATATACATCATAAATGCTGTGTATTCCATCAAAACTAATTGTACCTTTACCAAGAATCTTTTCTCCTAAATCATCACCAAACATGACCAAACCACCATCATACTCTTCAAGTTTAGTAAAATTACTTTTATCTCTGGTCATGTAATTAGGACATCCACTATCAATCACCCAATATTCTTGATCCTATTTGGCTTTAAATGAGGTGACCAAAGTACCTTCCATCTCATCCTTCTTGTTATCCAAATCACTTTTTCTTGCACATTTTCTAGAGTTACCAATAGAAATTTACCCTCCAAAGATTAGAACAAGCATTCACTATCATCATTCTCATAATTAGATTCATCATCAGAGATTCCGACTTCTTCTCTAACATATTACAACCTTTTGTATTTCTTATCATTTCTATCTTTATGATCTTTGTTCTTCTTATGTATAGTTCTATTTGGATATCTTGAAGCATAATGACCAATATTACCACAGTGAAAAAATTTAAAGGGAAACATACCTGTATACTTACTAATTTACCTTTCTTCAACTTCCTTGTAAAGTTCACTTACAACTCATCTGAACCATCACTATCTAGATCATGTTCAATCTTTGTTGCTCTAAATGTTGTTTTTGTCTTTTCCTCTTTCTTTCCAAACTTTCTCATCTCCAATGCAATCAAGGTGCCAAAAATATCTTCTTTAGTATATTTCTTAGGATCATATGTTTCCTCAATAACTGAAACTTTGTCACTGTAACATTCCAGTAGAGTCATTAGAATCTTCTCAATTATATCTTCATTAGTTAGAGTACCCCCTTGATTTCTAACTTCATTTGTTGCCAGATCAATTCTCTAAAAATAACTTGCAATATCTTCTCCTTCTTCCATTTTCATATTCTCATATATATTCTTTTTCGTCAGCTTCTTTGTCAATTTCACTCTATCATTTCCTTCATAAAGATTTTCCAACTTCTTCCAAACTTCATAAGTAGTGCCTAGAGAGATAACTTTTGTCTGCTCAGGCTTGGATAAAGCACTATAAATAACATACCTCGCTTTTTCATTCTCCTCATAATTAGAAACCTCATCTATAGTATTAGGAACACTCGTTAGAGAAATGTACTTCATCTCAACATCCTTCCTAGTCTTGTAATGAACAGAGATAATATATCCTCTCATCTACACTTTCTAGTCATTGTAATCAGATCCATCAAACATAGGGATCACCAAATTATGCACCATTGGATTTTCCTTAAGTGGTTAGGCTCTACACCAAGGAACCAAGGCTCTGATACCAATTATTAAAAGGAGTAAGACAACTAAAAGGGGGTGAATCAGTTGCCACCAAATTCAAAAATAAAAATCCTAACACTTACCAACTTCACAACCACACTATTTTGTTATTATGTATGAACATGAAATGCAGATAATAGAAAGTAAAATCAACATAATGAACACCTAATTTTACATGGAAAACCCAATAAGGGAAAAAACATGGTGAGGATTAACTCACAATATAAAGTGATAGCAAAAAAAAAAAAGAGGCTCACTATGCAAGGCTCACTACCTAGAATAAGACTCACTGTTTCGATAAAAAGGCTCATTGCCTGCAAAAAGGACTCACCATCCAATAGGGGGGCTCACTGCCTACTGATACAAAAGATAACAGAAAGATCCTCGACAACAATGTACACACATTCACAACCTTGGTCAAAAGATTGCAAAAAACTTTAGCTAACTGCTTTCAAGAATCTAACACAATGAAGTACTTTTTCCTTAAATCACTTTTATAGAACTTTTCTCTTCACTTGTGGCTTACTTAATTAATTTTCATCATCTAATCCTTTCCATCTCAACTTGTATTTATACCATCTTCAATTTTAGAAACATTCTCCAAGGTCGGCCACATATGCTTCATTTCATAAATTCAAACTAGGTTGACAAATCAACATTCCCACAGTGGAAAAGAATGAGAGTGGACCAATTAAACACTTAACCAAGAGGAAAAGAAACATTTCGGATCAACCACACACTTAATTAAATATTGAATTCTTCATATGAAGTGTAAACACTAGGTTGGCCAAACCTAATTAAAACACAAATGAACATTGAAGTACATGCTTTCCAACAAAAAGATAGCATACATATGGCATAACACACTTTGTCATGCATGAGAATGCATATTAGATACTTCCAAATACATTCGTAGCAAGTGTAACAACCTTCAAACATATAAATCTTTCAAAAAGTTCATCCAGACTATGCAATCCCACACAACTCTAAAGCTCATCTTTTGGAGCACCAAAAATCAAACATCTTTTCCATAAACTAGAGAACATCATTACAAGACATATTATATATCCACAAGACCTAAAACAAACAAATGAATGACTATAGAGAAGAAACATTTCTCCCAGTCCATAGATAACCAACTCTGCCAAAATCATTCACACATGGGTGAACACAACTTTCACCTTCCATTAAACCAACAACAAACCTTTAGATCCGCACAAGCATAGGGTAAACACAAAAGAAACATGGATCACATATTAGAACACATTTTGAACACATACATAACTTTGACTTCACTCTTTATTAATTTTCTCAAAAGCACTTGGTAACCCATCAATTCAACACATCTACAACATCATAAGGATAGCTCCATTTAATCACAACATCTCAAATATACATGCACAATTTGTAACATTCTAAACTGTGTTGACATGAATGACAACATTAATGACAACACCACCAAACTTGCTCATAATTGCAAAAATCTCCCCTTTGTCATTGATGGCAACACATTACACAAAAAAGCATCAAAGACCACATTCTCCTTTAAACACCCTCCATAATATTCCGGGAGAATACCTTTTCTCTTTCTCCTTTACTATTTTCCACATGACTTTCTCCCCCTATTTGACTTCAATGGAAAAGTTGAAAAACTCCAATCACTCCCCCTTAGGAGTGCATCCATTTAGATCATACTACAACAATGAAAATTTTCTACTAGCCCTACAGAGTAGACCCAATCATTAGTCTAGATAAATAAAAAATTTGTGAATCCATTGGACTGATGCACCTCCATGTGTAGCTAGTTCAAAGGTCCACTGACCCCCAACCTCTCTCTAAGATACTCAAAAGTATCCTTCGGTAGAGTCTTAGTGAATATATCTACAATTTGTTCCTTTGTTGACACATACTCTAGCCTGACTTTGTTCTTCAACACCTTCTCTCTCAAGAAATGATATTTGATAGATATATGTTTTGTTCTTGAATGCATTACCAAATTCTTTGAAATGTTTATAGCACTTGTATTGTCACAAAAAAATAGTAATAGGGTCATCATATACCACTCCAATATCTTTCAGAGTTTTCTTTATCCACAAAACTTGTGTGTAGTAGGATGTTGGAACAATATACTCTGCTTTAGTAGTGGATAAAGAAACCAAGTCCTATTTCTTTCTCAACCAAGAAATCAATCTTCCACCAAGAAAGAAACCACCTCCACTAGTACTCTTTCACTCATCCACACAACCAACCCAATCTGTATTGATATAAGCACTTAAAGTTAAATTAGCATCCTTAGGATACCATAAGCCATAATCCAGTGTACCTCTAAGATATTTGAATATCCTCTTTATAGTTGTAACATGTTCTTCTTTAGGATCTACTTGAAATATGACAACTAAACATACTACATGCATGATATGTGGTCTGGTAGCGGTAAGATACAACAGTCCACTAATCATAGATATATATTTGCTTTGATCAACTCTAGCATATTCATCATCTTTACCCAACTTACATCCGATCACCATAGGAGTACTAACCAGTTTGGAGTCATCCATTCCAAACTTCTTTAACAACTCTTTCACATACTTAGATTATGAAATGAATATCCCTGTATCAGTTTGATTTACTTGAAGACCAAGAAAGAAATTCAACTCACCAATCATGGACATTTCATTTTTTTTTCATTTCCTCTACAAATCTCTTACACATACTTTCATTTCCTCCAAAGATGATATATAATCAACATATACTACTACTATCAACATTTTGTTGTACCTTTCACTTTGAATTAGAGATTGTTGTCAATAGAGCCTTTGTTGAATCCTTGTTGTGTTAGGTATCTATCCAATTTTTCTTACCATGCTCTAGGAGCTTGTTTTAGTCCATGCAATGCCTTCTTTAATTTACAAACCATATCTAGTTTGTCTGATAACTGAAATCCTTTAGGTTGTTCAATGTATACTTCTTCCAATTCACCATCCAAAAATCTAGACTTGACATCCATCTGATTTACCTTCAAATGCCTGTGGATAGAAAATACCAAAAATATCCTAATAGCTTCCATTCTTACCACTGGGGAAAATTTCTTTCCAAAGTCTATGCCTACAACTTGTGAGTATCCCTCACATACAAGTCTTTCTTTATTTCTTATAACTTCACCATTTTAATTCAACATATTCCTGAACACCCACTTTGAAAAAATCACATTCTTATTCATAGGTCTAGGAACCAGTTCCCATGTCTGATTATTCTCTATTTGTTGCAACTCTTCTTTCATAGCTCTAACACAACTTTCATCTTCACATGCTACACATAAAGACTTAGGTTCAATTTTGGAATGTAAGAACAAATTTACCTTAGTTGCTACTTTACTTCTTGTCTTCACACCTTCACTCTTATCTGTAATTATTTTTTCTTTTGAATGATTCTTGTGGACATACTTAGGAATCTTAACAGTAGGTTCCAAAGTTTCTTCTTCTTCTTCTTCAATCTATTCTTCTTCTTATTCCTCCTCCTCCTTATTATCTTCAGGTACTTGTCCAAAGATAGGATCATCAAGCTCAACTTCACTTATCTCAATGGTTTTGTGCATATCCTCATCAACCTTCACATTAGCACTCTCAACATTCTTCCTCAATATTTTAGTAAAGCATCTATATGCTTTGTTTGTAGTTGAATATCCAAGGAAAATCCCTTCATCACATCTAGCATCAAACTTACCAATATTTTCATCATCTCTTTTAATGTAACATCTACTTGCAAACACCTTAAAGTATTTCATAATAGGATCCTTACCATTCCATAACTCATAAGGAGCTTTTGTGTTGTTGCCTCTGATTTGAACTCTGTTAAGAACATAAAAAACTATGTATTACATCTCTCTAGTACACATCAGGTACATTTGCTTCTTTCATCATGGTTCTTGTAGCTTCCTGTACAGTCTGGTTATTTCTCTCAAACACTCCATTCTACTAAGGGATTCTTGGAGTAGAAAAGTGTCACTTTATGCCATCCTCTTTACAAAATGCATTAAACTCACTAGAAGTTAATTTTCCGCCTCTATCAAATCTCAAAAATTTGATTATTAGGTTCACTTCAGTTTCTACTCTTTCTTTGAACACTTTAAACCTATCCAGAGCCTAAGTCTTTTCTCTAAGAAAGAAACCCATGTCCTCCAAGAATAATCATCAATAAGGAGCATGAAATACATATCACCATTTAGGCATCCTATTCTAGTAGGACCACAAAGGTCTGTATGAATTAATTCCAACATTCTGGTAGTAGTTTTCTCTTTTCCTTTGAAATTGCATCTTGTTTGTTTCCCTAGTTGACAACTTCTGCAAACAATATTAGTAGGCTTTATGATTTTAGGTAGACCTCAAACAACATCTCTTGAACTGATCCTAACTATATTATCAAAGTTTACGTGTCCCACTCTTTGGTGCCACAAGAAAATTTCATTAACCTGAGATACAAAGCACTGAACTTCAACACCCTTAAGCTAATAAATGTTTCCATGAGTTCTCCTTCTTGCAACAACCATAGCTTCAAATCCTTTTTTGATCTCATAGGTATTATCCTAAAACACAAGTTTAAAAACTTTGCTACACATCTATCCAACACTCAAAAGGTTATGCCTTAGACCCTTTACTTAATATTCATCATCAATGATGTGTATTACATCAAAACTAATTGTACCATTCCCAAG
>VDFB02007441.1:0-13312 GCA_007258455.2 Sequoia sempervirens | reverse complement strand
AAAGATTAATGCTGACAGTCATGGAAGCTGGAATGGATTTGTTGGAAGTGGAACTATGGAACCTAGAATAGGGTGGTGCACTACAATGAGCAATCTAAAGACTGAAATCTCCCCGTGTGTTGATCCTTTCACTTAAAATTAAAACACTTAGTAGAAAGATTTTTTTAACATTAAAGTCAATGAAACATCTTAATGCTTTGCTCCAACCACACAATTAGTACAATGGCCGACAACGCTTAAAAAACAATCCATTTAGTCCCCGTGATTGACAACATATTCTAAATAGTTGATCTTTGTAAATCTACCGCTTATAGGGTGATTCCAGAGGTTTAAGTTCACAATCCTAGCACTTTGTGCATTTCATTCTAGAATGTGACTACAACCATACATCAAATGTTCATCAAACGGCTAAGTAATTTATGATATAAATAATAAACATGTGTTTTAAAGTTGCTTTAAACTTTAATGCACTAGGATTGACATCAAGGCCAAGGGGCTTGTAACTTAATGTTGCAAAGGCCTAAATAAAAATAAATAATGATATCGGGAACTAGGGGGAGAAGCGTCAACAAACAGCAAATCATCAACATTTTGGTAAACCCTAACAAGAGTGATAACTTTTAGTGTTCATAATTTTTTTGTCAATTTGATGGAAACTTTCTTTTTTCATTTGTATTGCTTTATGTTTTACTTTTAAATCTGCATGCAATTATTTCATAAATAGATAATACTTAATTTCTTAAAGGAAAAAAAACCTGATTTGAATAGATTCATAGACACTAAACTTAGAAAATAACTCTTTACTATAAATGAATAAAAAAGAATAACACAACACAACCATTTATTTTATTACAACTGAATTACAATGTCACATCATTACATATCTTTTTAAAGATGAGTAGCTGTAAAGTAGGCAAGCTCTTGTTTTGTATAAATAACATATGTCACTTTACATAGACATAATTTATTCCAAGTTTCTACTCATGACAATGGATTAGAAATTGATTCCAATTTCCAAGCTTTTGCTGGTGACAATGTAATACAAATGTGACACTAAAAATAAATGCACATCATTGATGACATGTTTTGTCATTTTGTATATTTCATGGTGTGATTTATTTTTCTTGTGTTTCATTCTTTTCTTGGTGGTGTTATTGGGTTTGGTGTCCTCAAAGAATGTGATATTTCTAAGTGTACAATTTCCCTTAGTGGTATGATGCAGAATGAGGGATCCCATAAATGACGATCTGATATTCTTGACTTGTCCTCTCTTGGATAAATTAGGCATGATGTTCCCTAAGAAGAATACCTTATATGAAACAAGATCCCCTTGAACAAAAATAAAAACATATAGACACGACATTCATAAACACTTAGCATTTTTGTGCCTTATTGAAGTTATCAAGAGGATAACTTTCATATGGTATGGGAGGCTAATATGATTCTCTCATTTTCCATCCTTTTTTGGGATAACTCACTTAGTGGATGTCCTGAGGTTCCACTACCCACGAGTGATCACACATGTTATGGAAAAACAACCTAGACCTAGTCCACATCATGTTGGGCATATTGTCAAAGCTTGATCCTTGTTACAAACAAGCATCCTAGACCTAGTCCACATTGTGTTGGATAAACTATCAAAGATTGATCATTCTTTTAGAAAAATAGCTGCATTCCACATCATGTTGGAATCTTCGAAGCTTGATCCTTTATTTTCCTTGATTTTAATCATCTTTAATAGCGTATGATTGAGTATCTTTGTTATTGTTGCATACATAAGTGTCTTGAATTTCTACTTTAGTGTGAGTTTGTCATGGGGAAAACTCTCATTAAAGTGGGGGTGAAATGTAACAAAGGAAAAATTATTCCTTTTCCTTACCTAATTTAGAACAATTAATAATAAATGAACTTATTGTTTCCTTAATTTAGTGTTGTAATGGGTTTTACACATTCACATTAAATTTAAGGACGCTTTTATCTAAATGGAATCAATTGTGCTTTTTTTGTAAAGTGCTTCTTTACACTTTCACACTAACCTAGGGATTTATTAATTAATTGAGGTTAATTAGAGCTTAATTGGCCCCTTAAATTCATATCCAAGCCTTATTTATTATATTTTCTAAAGGATAATTTCCAACACTCTTTAATAATGTTTCATAATACTTAATTTGGCAAGGTTTGTGTCCTAAGCTAGTGACTTGGGACCCATTCACCACTTGGTGAATGGGTCCTTCCTAGGTCCTAGAACCCCCTTTTGGAATAACATTTTACCTCCTCAAAATTTTTCCTAGTTATGTGTGTTAGGACCCATTTGCCCTATGGTGAATGGGTCATCCTCAACTTAGGAACCCCATTTTGAACTTATTCTTGGCAGGATTTTAGTGATTTTAAGTCCTAGATCTGATGTCGGCTTGTGTTATTTGAATTTCAAGATTAAAGCTTAAGTTAAATATAAATATAAGGCTATTTCACCTAGTTTCACCTAGAATTTTTATGTGACTTCATGAGATCAAAAGAAAGAGCATTCAAGAGCATTCAAGAGGACATTCAAGAGTATATTATCAAAGTTTGATTGTAGCAATAAAAAATAATATAATCATGTCAAAGGGAATCATACATGTTGTTGAGTGAATGTTGTGATGTAGCATTCAAGATCCAAATCAATAACTATTCCACATCCAAATTCAAGGTCAAGATCTACATTCCTCATAGACATTTCATGTTTGATTGCTAATTTACATTCCAATATTTCATCCAAGGTATGATTATTTCATGTTTCATTGTTTCATCATAAGGTTTAATTACCTAAATTGGGTTTGACCAAGAAAAACCTCTATTCCCTAACAATAAACAATTTTTCTTCTTCCTTGATGTGTGATTGCAGGTTCTTAGGTTGATGATCAAGTGAATAATAAAGGTTATCAATATTGTCAAAGTTGTAGAGTTGTAAAAGTTGTAATCTTTGTTGCAAGATCATAGAAAATACTTTACATATTTTATTTTTGACTTTTAGGAGCTGAACACCTCGAGTTTGGAGTTGTAGACATTGAAGAATAGAACCCAAAAATTAGTTTTCTAAAACTATAATAGGGACTCATTCACCATTGGGTGAATGAGTCATCAATGACCCCCAAAGCAATACCTTTTTAGTAAGGTACACATCATTTCAACATCTTAAAACCTTCCTTATTGCTATTATAACGTTAGAATTGATTTTTGATGTTATTTATGCATTTTTCCTCTCATAATTGAATGAAACACAAAAAAATTTATGTGCATCCATTTCATTAATCTCATTTGTGGTGCACCTCTTTTTCTATGTTTCATAGTCAAAGATCTCCAAAAATGATAATTCCAATGTATGCCCCCACTTTAAATAAATTGCTAACATCGTGCTATGAGAAATTACTTTAAAGTAGTAAATGATAAATTCTTAAATAAGACATGAGAGCTTATTTGTAAAGCCCTATGTCAAGCATATGTTTCCAAATGAAGCTACATCATGAAAAGGGGTTGCCCCCAAAATGAAATCCCAAAATCACACATAAGGGATCCATGGATTCAGGGTGAGTGTATTTCTTTGATACAATGATATTATGGAGCTTGGAAACATCACATTTCCCCAAATAACTCATGGAACGGGAATAATGACACATAGAGAGTAAAAGCAAAGAAAATATTTTGGGTCAACATGGAAGAGACCTAAATGTTTCAATGCCTTGCATCATACCAAAAATGAAAACACAAGGAAAAGGAAAAGATAAAAGGTTTACAACATGTAGAAAAATGAAGGTAAGAATAGAGGAATGAAAATGAAGACATAAAATAGAACAATATGAAAGATCACATTATGCACACACAATCACATAAAGAACATGAAAAAGAAAATAAGGAAAAGAATAGTAAGGCACATGCGATTCAACCTATAGCAGGTCATCCACAACCCAATCTTTTTCATTGTGTATGGAAGGTGGAAAACTAGTAAAAGGGACAATTTCAAGTGCCAAACTAGGATAATCACCAAGTTATGCATGTGGTGAATCACTCTTTATAGGAGGATCATCATGATTGTTATCATTTAAGCTCATGGATGAGGAAAATAGTAAATTCAACTCTTTATGCACTTCAAGTCATCAATTTTTACAATTTCATTATCATCATCCAAGTTTATCACAACATAAGGTCTAATGATAATGTAGTGTAAAAAAATGTCATCGTTTACATTTTCATACTTAATTTGGGAATGATTAACATTAAAATGGACTTAATGTTGCCTTGATCTAGTGTTGTAATGTGTTTTACACACTCACATTAGGTTTTGGGCCCTTTTAAGTTAAATTGACCTAATTTTTCCTTAATTTAATGTTGTAAAGTGAATTTATTTATACCTTCACATTGAGTTTTGGGCCCTCTTTCATTTATGACCTTCATATAATCATTAATAGGCCCCTAACACTATATTATGCATCCCAATCCTTATTTCAACCGAACTCCTGACATAGACATCAAATACACTTAATTTCTTAACTCCTTGATATGTCCTCCACATGAAAAAGTTTGGTGGGACCCATACGCCACCTTGGGAATATGAGTCTCATCGAGATGGGACATATATGCCACAAGTGGTGTATGATTCCCATTTGGCTCCCTTTTAGGGTCTTGAGCTATAAATTAGGGTTTTAAGTTTAAATTTCATGAATGTCAACCTCTAGGATCTAATAAACGGTATGTTGGATGGATTGCCTATATAAAAAATGTATCAAATCATTATTTACCTAAGCCTTCATGATATCAATATAAGCTATCAAGAGTTAAGAATTTGAAGACTTCACAAGAGTGTCAACATAGTTTACAAGAGCATTTCTAAGACATTGAAGGGCATAATTCTTCATCATTTGTTGCAAAAATTCAAGATCCATCATCATATCAAAGATCATAAGGCATCGAGCATGTTATTGAGCTAGTGTTGTGATGTAGCATTGAAGATCCATTTGTAAGCATTATCAAGATCTACATTCCACATTGCCACTTCATGTTAGATTGTTGATTTACATCTCATGATATCATTCAAAATATCATTATTTATTTTCCATATTTCATTTTTCATGTTCTTCTTTCATTGTTTCATCACAAGGTTTAATTACCTAAACATGGTTTGACCAAGGAAAACCCCCATTTCCTAACAATCAACATGTTTTTCCTTCTCTCTACAAGTGTGATTGCAGATCTAGGTGATTTGAGGCTTGAAGATCCTTTGAAGACTAAGTTACAAGATTGAATAAAGTTGTCAAGTTGATACTAGGTCAATATCTTCATAGAAAGTCACCCATAGGTAGCAAATTAGGGTTTTAGACCTGAAAACAAAGTTTGGAAGGAAGAGTAGAGATAGGAGAGCAGATTCATGTCTTAACCCTATGAAAACATAGAGTGGGACTGATATGCCACTTGTGGTGTATGAGTCCTAGTATAAAATATTCTCTAGATTTTAGTAAATTCAGATCAACCAATGTGAGATTCCAATTTTAGCACAAAAACCCTAATCTAGGACTAAATCACCCAAACTGGAATATGAGTCCCAGTGGGCATCAAACAACATGTTTTCAGGGTTTTGGAGCTTTTTTGGGCATCATCCTTCTTCCAAGTGTACCTTTGGTAATTCTTATTTTGTTATTTTGCATTTTAGTTTCATTTCCTAGGCCATTTAGTTAGGTTTTGCACAGTACTTTGCATGTTACATTCATTTCTTGTCTTTCCAAGCTCTAACTTAGTCATGAACCATCTTATCATCTTTAATCACACCCTAGGACATTCGTATTGTAGATCTCTTTCCCCTCTACATCGTTGGATTGAGATCTCTAGGGTTTCCTTGAATGATATTTGGAGAAAACTTGTAGTTCTATGTTCTAAACCATAGAGTGAAATTTTTCACCAAATAATTTTGGTGAACCTGCATTTAGAACACCTCATTTCTGATTTGGAGTGCATCACAATCATAGATCTAGGTTGCATTTAATTTCCATTAGGTCTTGCATTAGTTAATTTGCATCTAGTGTTTCAAAATTTTTCATTAGTGAAAGTGCATATTGATTGCATTTTTACATCCTAGATCATTAAATTTCATTAAAATTCTACAATTACAAATAGTCTAGACATCATACAAGTTAGAAAACCTAACATTCACTCAGAATTTTCTGAAATTAGTGCAAAAACACTAATCTAGGACTCATTTGCCCCTTTGGGCGATTTAGTCCCAGTACAAGTTATTTTGCCTACTTTATGGGATTTGTGTTGTGAATTTTTGAGCATTTGACCCCTCCAAAAACCCTTAGTAGGATCCATATTCCCCTCTGGGCGAATTAGTCCCAAATCAGCCCTAAAATTGCATTTATAGCATTAAAAACCTTGTCTATACACTTCTATTTGTTTTCATTATTTATCTGTTTCAGTTGGTTGAGTTTTTGTTAAATGCATTTCATTAGATCTAGCTTAACTTAATTCATTTCATGTATTTTTTAATTTCAAATTGGCATTTACAACATGTCATAGTTAATTATCATGTTCAAAGTCTAAAAATTGCATTATCCTTTTGCATATCATTGTTGCATTTCAAATTTTTAGGACAATCATTACATCATGTTTTCATAGTAAAAATATATATTTATCATACTTCATGTTTTATTTTCAGATCTTGTTGAGTGTTGTAAGAAAATTTTGTTAAGTGCATATGAATATGAATTTCTCTCCCCTCTCTTTTTGTTGTTCATTGATCCCTTTCCTAGTATCCCTTCTACGAGTGAGGTTAGTCTAGTGAAAGAGAATACAATCTCGGGTAATCATAACAATCATATGCATTCTTCTCCTAATATCTCTCCTAGTTGTGAAGAAGATATTTTGGTGTTAGAAGAACTAATGGATGAGAGTTTTGAGAACCCTAGTTGTTTTTCTCCTCTTACCTCTCCTATTAGGAAAAACATTACTGAACAAGAGGACACAACCATAGGTAATCATAATGATGACATGACACAACAAGAGACCATTCAAACCTACCTACATAACACTTCAACTAGCCTACATTCATCTCCCAACATCTTCCCGTCTTGTGATAATGTTATAAATTATGAAGATATGTTGGTGTTAGATAATCAAACCTTTAAGATCTATGACAACCCTCTTTATGTTTCTTCCCCTACCTATCCTATTTTGGAAGACATTATGGGAAAAAGGAATGAAATTATGGACAATCATGGCAATCACATTTTTTTTTTCTCCTAGTATCTCTCCTTTTTGTGATTACCTACAAACTAAAGTATTTACCTCCTTCAAGTGATATCAACATTAGCTCCACCCCGGTACCAACACTGCTCCTCGAACCATCGAAGTAAAGCTTCCAAAGCTCACTCCCTATTTCTGCAGACTGATTCTTCCTCTTTACAAAGATTAGGCATATCACAATCAAGTTTCGGATCATATAGACTCCTAATCCTATCTCATCTATGTGCTGAAATAGATCAAGCTCGTGATCTTTGGCTGCCCATTCATCTAGATTGATATTGTCTATATGGGTGTTACAGTCTGAGGTCATGGTTTGCTCCTCCAGTGCAGAGGTGGTGTAGAGGTTAGCGTTTATAGGATTTGGTGAATATGGTTCGATATGGTCTTTGGTGAGAGGCTCAGACTTTATGGTCACTTTCATACCATACCTTGTTCTAAAGAAGAGATGAGACCAATCAGAAGATAGAAACCCACCCAACTTGAATGTAAAATCCCTGAAAGACAAATGGCGAAGTATGGTGGTAAGTCAATGACATGTATGTCCTGGCGAATAACAAAACTTGGGGATGCATGCAAGGTAAGAGCTATATTTTTGATAATACCAATAGTTTTAACAGCAGATCCATCTAATTGCACTACGCCTTTCTGAGGATTAAGCTTGTAAACAAGACCTAACTTATCAGCTAAAATCTTAGGCATGACTGAACTACTGGCACCAAAATCAACCATATACGCTTATGAATCGCCAATGATCAGACTTAAATAGAATGGATGAGGCTTTACCTCTTTCATTTTCTATTCATATTTATCCTCCAAATCATTAGCAAGCACGACCTTTGCAACTCCTTGATTAGTGTTGTCAGAAATAGACAACTCAACTAAAGCTTCCTGCAGTAAAATTTTCTACCCTGGAAGGTGTAAGGCATCTAATACTGACATGTTGATGGTGGTTTCTTGAGATGCTCAACAATATTAAACAATGAGTTTACCTTCCTCTTTGGTTTTGTAGCCGGGGGCATCGTTTTCCTCTACAAAGGTGAGAATGTATTCTTGATTGCTCCCCTTCTTTGAGGTATCTCTTTCCCTCTTTGTAGAATCTACATTTTAGCCCTCATTGGTAGCATTAACATACGATGAAATAGGCTGCCCTAGATTCGAGCTATTGTTATGAATTTAGGCTTGCTATGGTCAGCTCTCTTTTTGGAATAGTATTAGGTGAAATAAAATTTTGCTGAATTTGGCCATTCATACCACAAAATTCTGAGCTCTACCTGGATTAGGAAAGGCAACTTCTATGTTATCTTGCTGTTCTTGATTTTGATCTGCAACATTTTCTGAACTAGCATAGCTATTTTGAACCATTAAAGCCTAATTTCTCATTCCATTGGCGCACGCTAATTGGTTATGGGGCTAATTGCATGGATAACACCAATTGCAATCCTGGGCAACATGATTTTGCGGCACGAGTTCTTTTGATGAATTGGCTGTGTTCAGATTGTATGGCTGGAATGGCCTAGGGTTAAAATTCCTTCTTTGGGCTTGATAATCATTTTGAAAGGCGGGTCTATTTTGCTAGTTTTGCTGATAAGGGGCTTGATAAGGCTTATTTTCTTAGCCAAAATGCTTTTTAATAGTCACGAGATCATTCCCAAAGGTCTTTAATATGCTTTTAATCTCTTGCATCTCCTGATTTGGGGCTGGGGCAACAACTTGGGCTGTGTTATGATATCCTATCGCTGGAATAGGTGGGACAACAACCAAGGGAGGTATAGCAACAAGAATAGGTGGCTGTATTTCTGGAAACAAAGGCATAGGAGGTCTAGGAGATATGTCTCCAGCTTGGATGAGGCAGTTTTCAGCGTTAATGGCTATATTGTAGGCGTTAGGAAGTGTTAGCCCACCCATAGACTGAGTCATAACTACAATTTTACTGTTCAAAGCTTTTAAATAAAATAGAAAAGTGTGTGCGGGTAAATGATTTACCGTTGTAGGAATCCTGTCCCAGGTTCTCTGAAATCAGTAGTTAAAGTCGGCCAAGTGCTTGTGTGGCGCCCTTTGAATGGTGCTCAACTGCTCTAATAAGAACAAGTTGTCATATTTAGCAAACAAAATGTTGGTACATAAGCCATTACCTAGCGCATCATGCAGCGGTCGGGGGTTGGTTGTGAGGCATTTGAACCATTACAGTAACTTTTGCCTTTGGTGATGCGACTAATAACCTTAAGCTGTGACGTTCTCCTATAATGATATTAATGCGAGCATAGTGGATACATCTGAAATATTGCTCAACTAGTGTGCATTGAAATCTTGATGAAATATGGCAGACCTCAGGGCTGCAACTAAATTCACGATCTTTGAAGTATATTTAATGGGGTACCATAATTGAAGGGCATGGATGAGTGTTGCCTCAGTGCTACCATTGGTGGTACTTGTGAAATAGGAATGAGTACACCTAGTGATGGAACTAAGGCACTAAAAATAGGTGTATACTGATCTCATAGGTGTTTCAAAACCTCCTTGTTGTTACGCCTCTCCCTTTGTGGTGGAGACAACTCTTGATACTTTCGAAGGATGTAGTGCTTGATCTCATTAAAGTCTACTCATGTATAGGCTTCACTAGCATGCAAAAAGAGCAGTCACCGGGTATGTGTAATGAGCCTCTGAAGGGTTGGAAAATCACGCATACACTAAACAACAAACTAAAAATATTAAAATTCTCTAAAATAGCGAGGGGTCCCCGCTCCGAATGCCAAAGCTATTATCAATAGATTTGCACCTTGCTGAATGCAAGATTCAACAACCTACTGAAACATGGAAACCTTCTTTAGATGTGGGTGATCTAAATGAAGAAGGAATCTCCAGAGTGAGCTAGTTCTCTGAATTATTGACCCTATTCTAAATAATTTCTGAGGAAAGGGATAGAAGGATGACTAAAATGAAAAACTATGACCTAAAATGAACTTCAAGACTTGATAATAACTTAATGATTATTTTGATCTCTTCCTCACAAATAGCTTTCAGAAAAACACAATATCTCACAACCTCTCATGAACAATTAATACATAAATAATTTGCATGAAGACCTGACTTGAAGTACAACATGCAACCTGTATTTTGAACTTTATGCATTAAGAAGTATGGTCTTAGGACATAACAAGGACTCTATGAACAGAAATCACAAGATAACATCAAATTGAAACTGCAAGTAAACACAGAATTGAGAAGTAGGAATGTTGTCTTTATTCAACTGAAGGAGTATGCCAAAATATGAAGCCGAGTACAAAAGGGTTCTGAAGCTCAAAAATGTGTATGGCCCGGGAATTGAAATCTAGGCAGGAAAGGAGAGAAAAGATTCAAGTCTTTTCAGAATATATCTCTCAAGAAACCCTAATCCGAGCACACAAAGATGCTCAAGGAAAAAAGCTTCAAACTGTCTCAAAAACTGCATAAAAGCAGAAAAAAACATACTGCTTTTATGATCAAACTGTCAAACCTCTAAAAATAGGTTGAATCTGCTTTAAAAGCCAGAAAAACACCTTATCTCTCCAAGATGAGACTCAAATCCGACCAAGAGAAGAGTCAATATAAATGCATAAAATAGCAGAAATCATACAACAATTTATAAAGTGCTTTGACTTCGGCTTTACATCCTTTGCAAATTTTAATTTATTTTGAAACTAAAGATTACAAAATATTTTGCAAAAATAATTACATGCCTATCTCTCCATTACAATGCATTGATTTTTCTTTTAAAAAATCATAAAAATATCAATACATATCACTTCCTCTTATCAACATCTCTAATTGATTTCTCTAAAATCAATTAAAACATAAACCCTAAGTAGATAATGATCAAAAATCACTCCTAGGTCATAAGATATTTCAACACCCATACCCTTATTTTTCTCTCAAAAAAATAACATTAAGGATATCCAAGTCCCCATATTTCTCTAAGGCATAAAATACAAGCCCTAAAGACTTAATATGTTGACCTAGGCATACAAATTTTGGCCTCCAAACATTAGCCTCAGATTTTAATATCATAGTGCAAGGTAACCCTAATTCGAGTTTCCACATGCTAATGTTAAAGGTGAATATTCGAAGGCAATCATAAAAGTGGCTTGAATTAGGGCATGAGAAAAAGATGGTCAAACCCTAAAATGACTTCATTTTGCAATGATCACTTGGAAAAACGAGCTTTTCCTAAAGGAATAGCGCTGCCACCATGATTGAGCTCAAACTGCAATTAACATGCTCAAGAATCTTCGCTTCTGCCTTCAGATGGTCGAGTCTTTGATTGGGTAAGCTCGCTCTGTTTGTTATTGTAGCTTTTCACTTCATTGAAAGAACAAAAAGAGCCATAAAGGTCGTGGCTTGCTTGCTTTGCTTATGATTTCTTTTACATTTCCTGTGACTAACTCTTGGCTGATATGCACGAGCTCAAATCTTTATCTGAGAGCTCGATGAGAGAGCTTCGTTGGCGGGTTTGTCTTCCTCCACACAACACATAAGGTGAGTTTCTTGGTCTGTAGCCTTTGCGACCTCACTTGTGAACTTTCTGCTCTTGTGGCCACAACTAACACAGCCTCTAATGCCTTTGTATATATCTTTTGTGCTCACTTAAAATAGCTCAAGCTTTTAGCTTGGACTCTTGGTGTCTTCCTCCAGCCGCCATGATGAAATACTTTTAAAAGTTGGAGCCTTCTGTGAACGTTTTGGCTGCAGCCATCTTATCTCCCACGAGCAACAGTGGTAAGTATTTTTTCTTGTTGTTGTTGACATCCCTATGCAAAATAGAAAGCTTATGAACGCTCATCTTTTATTTGTAAATTTCTGGCCATTACACAAGTTGTACCAGATGTATCTCAAGAAATGCATTTTTTAGAGCTTTTAGGCTCGACCCAAAATAGGAATCTCACACTTTTGTATTCTTGAGGAAAAATCCCTTCATGGGTATCACAAGATTTGAATAAAAAATTGTATTTCCTTATTCTAAAGCTCGACCCACCAAAGGAAGTTCTCATTTTGTTCTTGTTGTTTCATGTAAAATCCTTATATGGGTTGTCTCTGAAAGTTGCAATTTATGTGTTTAAAACCAAACCCCAAATGTGGGTATATGAGAAATAAAATCTACATATTTATCGTGTATGATATTCACAAGCTCGACCCATGATGGTGTCATCTGTATTCTGTTGCTTATCTTGTAAATATGACAAAACTTTTACTTTGTTGTTAAGATAAAATACCCATATGGGTAATCTGGAAATAGTGAAAATCTGTATGCTTAAATTGGAATCCCATGCGTTGTATCATTTTCTTTTAGAAACAAACCCCATGTGGGTGCGTGGAAAACAAAATCTGTATATTCATTCATATTTAGTTTATGGCTCAACCCATCATGGCTAGTACTTTACTTTGAAACTCTTGTGGCTTGCTCATTGAACCCTTCAAGGGTAAATTAGGAATTGTATTAAATCTGGACTGTGTTTCAAAACCCCAATGTGGGCTTTCTTAAAATGACGAAACTGTTTATTTAATTTCTTGAAAACTGGGCTCGAACTGCCCTCTTATTTGTGCATTTGCGAAACATATTTCTGAAACTCTCACCATATGAGTCCAATTGTTAATATGGAAAGGTTTGCACATTTCAATAATTGTGTAAAATTTGAGCTTCTTTTAGCATTTGAATTTTTCAACATTTAGCATATAAATGTTTAGAAACTTTAGAAAAATTGTATCATTCCATCACACAGGCATACCCCAATATGACAAAAACCCAAAAGTTCGTTTAACAACCTTCTTACATCTGGACCTTCGAAACTCCTTGTTAAGTCATTTCCATATTCCTATACTTGTCTCCTTGTGAAGAAAAATATCTCTAAATGTATTACTATTCCCCATGTTGTTTTCCTTTCACACAAAATTGTTACTGGATTACTTTACTCTTCTAAGCATCAAACTCTCTTCACGGTGTCCTTGGACTTATGCAAAAATCTTAAATTGAAACATTGATTCTATGGACTACATTTATTTGATTATT
>VDFB02007440.1:0-16280 GCA_007258455.2 Sequoia sempervirens | reverse complement strand
AAATTTGAAAAAAAATTCTAAGGCAAGGAATAAATGATGTTGTTGAAGATAAAATGCCTTGGCAGATGAATTTGAAAATGATCGCCTAGATGATTTTTGATCGAGTTCCTGATGAAACATTCTGCTCGAGCCAGAGTTGGATAAAATGTCAGCCGAAAAAGTGAAGAAGATGCAGTTGAAGCTAACACTTTTAAGAGATGATTTTAAGGAGATTAAGATTTTTGTCTAAGGCATCGAAATATGATGCACCGATGTTATTTGCCTTAGCCTACAGATGTTGAAAAATTGTGAAGAAGGTTGGCTAGAGAAATGTAATATCCAGAGATCACTCAGGCCATGGAGGTTCAAAGCATGAAAGTCAAGCGAGTAAGGTAAATTTATATGATAAAGTGTTCTGATGCTCTTCTTTTTATCTATTGAGCAGGATGAACGTCAAGGATGGAGCACAATAACTTGAAGCGATGAAGAAAATAATCCAAGACGACATTTCAACCTCGAAGGAAGAAAAGTTGCGAAAAATGGCTAAGTGTTGAGTCTTGGTATAACTCAAGTGACAAAGAAGAGGTTGAAGAACAACGTCAAAAAGAAGATCAAGAGCAGTGTGAATGCGTTTCAAAGTTGGAATCTTCTAGAAGGATGATGGACATTAATGGCTCATTTATTACCCCACTCCTCTTGGTGGTAGTTTTTAGGGCGAATCTTGTTTAGGGCTGAGGTGGCACAATCTAGGCCATCTAGCCGATTGTAATCTGAGCCGTCTGTTGGACTTGGCCAGCTATAAAAGGGGGAGTCCCCCTCATTTGTACTTTAGTAGAAGCAGAACTTAAAGATCAGAGTAGAGAGTAGAGCAAAGACACTTTAGTTGTAATATCTTAGCATAGCGTAGTTTGAAGAAGAAGGAAAGTTTTCCTTTGAAAAATTTGTAAGAGATTGTTGCGAAAAACTATTGTAATAAAAGATCTTTCATTGAATGGTGAATTCATCTTTGTTATAAGTAGCTAGCAAGATTTCTTCATCCCTTCAACTTCAAGTAACTTAAAGTAGAGTAGTTTTCATTTTCATGCAAGTAGATGTTAGTTGTGGACTTGTGGAGTTAATCGAGGCAACTTCATCCATACCACTAGCAGCTTGTTGACGGCAAGTTTGCCTTGTGTGGTCGACTGGAAAACTTTATAAACTTAACTTCGATTGTGATTCATGTATGTGTATGCGTCGTTCTGATGGTACTTATATGTTGAATTATAATTTGAAAACCTCTTGTCACTCCCTTGAAGATTGCACCGACTTTGTGTAAGTTGTCCAATGTGAGGTGAAGCAGAGTCTGGTCGAAGTCTGTCAAGATTGATCCCACATCCCATCCTTAGATAGAACATAAACTTCTTAGGCTCTACACTGTTTTAAATTCAGTTCATTCCTGGTTAGAATTAGGAAACTTGTGCTCACTTGCCAAATCATTCGAACCACGCGAAAGCCCCTAATCTACTGTCTGTTGTCAGCTGTCGAACAATTGTGTAAGTCCCCTTGAAATACCAGCAAAACACATCGAGCCAACTAAGGGTATTCTATTGCATGAAGGAACCTTGGAGTTAAATGTATGATCTATCTCGCAATCTTAGCATGCAGGAAACTTTGTTCAAGAGAGGATAGAGTAGTCGTTGGCAACTTTATTTTGTGTTGGTGTAGTCGCAAAAACCAAGTCAACAATGCCTTCTGAAGAAAGTACTAGTCCTACATTTATCTTTAGGGATCCTAGAGTTCTACCATTGGCTGAAGTGATATCAATTTCTTCAAGTAAAGAGTCTAAGGGATATACACCAAGGACACCACCAATTGAGAAATGGTCTCATGAACAAATGTCTACGAAAAATACAGACTACATTGTTGAGAACACCATATTGATAATGATTCTCGCAATTATGTATCGGAAGATAAATCCGAAGGTTATTATCCTTTTTGGAATAGGTACGAACAGATGAGAGACAAACAGAAAGATAGAGAACAACAATTTTCTCAGTCTGTAGGATACACTCCCTTAAGTTATGTGTTTAAGAGTGAATCTGAGGGATACTCTCCCCTTGACTATCTTAATAGTCGATCAATGTAATCGATGGGATATTGAAATCCTCATATTATGAATAAAACTATGGGTTTATCAAAAGAAAGTGTATACTTGATCTTTTATGGAATTTTTGTGTGAATATGTATTTTTTTATATGCATTCTATGAAATTAATTGATAACACAATTAGGCTAACTTGAATAAAACATTCAAGTTAAATCAATCTTTTAAAGCATGGTGAGAACGTATGAGAGGACAAGAAATATTCCCGGAACTAGTCAAGAAGGTGGACAAGCAACTACTGGGATGGAAGCTAGGCTTGATCAAATCCTAGCAAGGCTAACTACTTTGGAAAAAACAAAAGCTAAGGATAGGGTAGAGAATGAAATACCTGTCAATAATCTAGAAGGAGAAAGTTCTTCTCATGGGCTAAATGAAAATCATAACCAAGACAAGGAAAAATCACCCACATCGTCCATTGAGAGGAACAAGAAAATTGTGGCCACTGAGTTGTCTAGAGATATGAAGAAGATACTTCCACCAAAGTTTGATGGTAGTGTTGGAGGAGATGAAGCTGAGGTCTGGCTAGTGCAGATGGAGAAATACTTTGAAATAAGGAACTATGCCAAAGTAACCAAAGCAGCATGGGGTGCATATCAGTTAGCAAGTGAAGCCTCTAACTAGTGGATGAACAAAAAGTTGGAGCTAAACATAAGTTCATGGAAACTAACTTGGGCTGAGTTTGTGGAAATTTTCCGCAAGAGGTGGTTACCACAGCTCTTTTATGACCAAAAACTCTTAGAATTTCAAGAGTTGAAACAAGGAAATATGACAGCCCATGAATATTGGGAGAAGTTCACCCGACTTCTTCGATATGTTCCTATTTATCATAAGGATGAGCATTTCTGTATCAAGAAATTCATCTGAGGACTTAATAGCAGAATTGATGGAGAAGTAGATATGCATGGACCAACCACAATGGACCTTGTATATGAGAAAGCCATCAAACAAGAGCAAAAGCGTAAAGTAGATTGTAACCGACAGGAAAGAAAGGAATATAAGAGGGATACTAAAGTTACCAATAAGATAGTCCCTAAGAAAGAGGAACCTATTCAAAATACAGTCAAGCCAAAGGGGAAAAGATCCTGCTTTAATGGAAATGAATTTAGAAAAGACCGGAAGAGAAACAATTTCAGCATGCGTAACACTAGCAAGGCTAGTAAAGGTGCTAGCAAGTCTAGAGACAATGTGGAGAAAAGAGGACCAAGAACAGGATGTTTTATATGCAAAGGGAATCATTATGCAAATGAATGTCCTAATAAAACTTCTAGTTCTCAACCTGATGGCAACTCATTACCCAGTCAGCAGGCTATGTTTCAACAGAGGATACATGCTGTAGTAGATGATCGACAAGCTGAATACCAAGTGACACCGATCGAAACACCAGGTACTTTGTTTGACCTGCCTATTTCTATTCTAATTGATACGGGTGTGTTGTACCCAAAATTAATTTTTTGGCATTCTGTATAAATTGAGCTAAATCTTGTTAAAATGCCATGTTGAGTCAGTTTTAGGTCAAATCAATCATAGAATCTTGGTGGGTTTATGTCAAGGAACACATGTACAAAATTCTGAAATTTTGAAAATTAGGGTTTTTTCCCCTATTTTCAGGGAAATCCCCCGAAAATAGGACCTTCCCAGAAATGATCGAAAATGATTCTGATAGGCTTAAAAGGCTTCACGATCACATTGGTCAAGTCAGAATCATCAAAAGATAAGTTTTACTCTGGTGGGTCTATTTCTATTTTTCAGGAACAAAGTTAGGAGCTCCGCAGCCATTAATGGCAGATTGGCCAGTACCAGGTGCTGAAAGCTAAGCTTCAAAAGCTTCAATGACACAACCATGGCGGAAAAGGTTGGAAAAGATGTTGTTTGACGAAGGAGATTCCTGAAAACAAAAAAGGTCAAAATTTGACTAACTCTGGAGATGTTACGAAGGGGAGATTGCTCACATGTTGAAAAGGCGCCTTCTTCAAGTAGGGGCGCCCATGATCTTTGAAGGTCAAATGCAGTCAGTAAGATCATCCGAAGCAGTCATTCTCGGCGTTTGATTGCTGGCTCAACTGATGAAACAAACATCAGATCATCTGATGAATAGATCACAAGCAAACTGTGAAACAAGAAGCTGTTGAGGAAATATCAAGAAACCACAGTTGACGACAAAGTTCTAGAGAAAAAGAGCCTTTCCAAAAGAAAGGCGCCCTTCTTTCTTGACCTCCAGATGCTGATAAATGACAAAAGGCTTCCCAGGATATCTTTCTCAGCCCATGTAGATCTCGGAAACGCAACTGCAAGCATCAACACCTGACAGAGCAGTCAACGGATAATCTGGATCAAAGTAGGCAACTTGTCAGATAGAAATAATCAGGCTAAAAGGAAAAAGCGCCCTTTTCAAGGAGGGGCGCCCTTGGATAAAGGAACCCTAAACAGAAATCCAAGTTTTCTGAAGACAGTCATTTTTGGCGAAGCAGAGCCGGGTACCTGATGAGACATCAAGCTAAATCATCTGACCCTCCGATCAACGAGAAATCCAGATCAAGGCACGAGAGGTCATTTCAAAAAAGCTGAAGAACGAAGATTGAAAAATCACTAAGGCATTGGCAAAAGCGCCTTTTCTTGGGAAAGGCGCCCATTCTTTTGGAGCCTTAAACTCAGCTTTTTATCAAACAGTCTCCCAGGCACTTCTCTCCAGTTTGGATCCAGCTCCGCAGTGAATGTGTCCGTGACGTCTCAGGATCAACAGACAACGCTAGATTCAGGATCAAACAGAGGGGTTTTCAGGAGAATAATACTTTAAAAACTTGCAAAAGACCAAAAGGGACGCCTAAAAGAAGTCAAGGGTCAATTGTTGACTAAAGTCAAGAGCTTTTTGAGTTAAAGTTGGCTAAAATGCTCCACGATTGGTGGAAATCACCTTTTAAACTTTAGATCAAGCCCAAATCACCTTTTGAGCTTGAGTCAGTTTCCCAAATTTGTGGATCTGAAGCTTAAACATATATATTCAAGGAGAAGGCGTCCCACTTCATTATTTCATTGCAGGTTGAAAGATAAAAACAGCCACAAGCTCTCAAGGACGCCATTAAAGATCTGAAGGAGGTTTTCATCAGTTCTTCATTTTTCTTCCAGATCTGAAGCAGGAAAGGATTGCTATTTTGAGGATTGGACCAGAGATAGATTTTTTCAAGAAGATCAGATAAAACTTCCAATCCACCTTCTGTCTATTTCCTCCCTTCTTGTCTTAGGTTTTCTTGCATCTGACAAAAAAAGCAACAGGCTACATCAGATCAGATCAACTGGGTAGATTCAGCATCATTTTCCGGAGAAACCCATCTCGACCAATTTTCCAAAATCAGCAAACTTGCTGCCCCTATTTTTGGGGGTTTTTCCGAAAAAGTTTCAGAATCCAAATTCTGAGGAACTGGGTTTGTTCAGCATTGAAGCACGAACAAAACCCATGTGCCAGATTTTTTCCGGAAAAATACTTCTCGGCAGGACGCTATTTTTAAGGGTTTCCGAAAATCATCTGAACTAGGTCAAGCTTACAGTCAATCTTCAAGTTTTTCAGGATGCAGTACTCCCAGGTGCAATACGAGACCAAGACGGTCTTACTCCATGATTACCTGAAAACAGTTGACACAAATCTGCACCAAGTAAATCCGGTGGTCGATTTGGAGCAGCTAGAAGGCATGAATCAAATAACATTGCAGAATATCGAAGAATCCGGGTTGCTACAGGCCGCATCAATTCCCATCACACTACAAAGCGTAGAGCTTGTAATTGCTTGTATCAAGCATTACAACCCTACCACCAGAGAAATCAGAGCAGCAGATGGAAGAATTGTTTGCAGTTTAAAGCCTCAGGATATCGAAAGATGTTTTGATATTCCATCACATCCTAATAGCAAAGTCATATCATTGACGGAATGTGAAAAAGCATTTGAGACAGCTAAGGACAAATGTCAAAGGATTATGGCCGAAAAATGGCTAAAAGTGACAAAGGCAAACTTGCCTAAGCCGTTGGGACGAGGAGAATGCAAAGATGAGTACGCAGTGTTAATCACTCTACTCAATAGAATCACTGGAGAAGAAGATGGTCGTCAATTCCAGCCATGGATGTACTATGTCATCGCTAAAATCATTGGCAGAAGGGAATACTATGACTGGGCCACTTTGATCAGTGACGCACTCCACCGACAAATCACTGGGTATCTGGAAGCTCATAGGTTCCACATGTGCTCTTACCTGGTATACTTGATCGCCTTCCAAGGTGAATTCAGGTTATTGAACAATGTGGGAACCTTAGGTGTGCAGAAGGTTCACGAACATTTCACACGTCTTGAGTTTACTCAAGCGGAAAGGCACTTCAAGAAAACAAGTGATCTCTTCACCATGCACACAGTACGTGAGCTTAACCATGAGATGCACGTGCGTATTTCACAGACAGCCAGAGAGGCAATGGCAGATTGGGCAGATTGGTTCATCCAATTTCCTACATTCTCCTACATACGCGTGTATGGCTACATTGGCCACCCCGCCATGCTACCAAGATACCCTTCAGATAGGGTAGTCTTCATGGAATTCCTGAGGCAGTTGTCCGAGGTTCATGTCTACTTGCGCTTGAAGAGGAAGACTGCTGTTAACTTTCCCGTTGAAATGGGACTATATAGATGTGGATTCGCGGCAGATGCAAAGATGATGGGTCAAGAAACAGCGAGGTTTAACCTCAAATATCTCATTGATAGAAGATCCTATGATCCCAGAGGACTCTATGCAGCACACCTTGAGCAACACTCGTCACATAAGTCTTCTATGGAAGATTATTGGGTGAATTGTAAAGACGAGTATGAAGTGCGGAGAAGGAACTACAGCAGATTCAGACTCCCACAAATTGCTGATTTCATGTCAGCAGACATTGAGGGCCTGTCAGATGATGAAGGGGAAGTCATTCTCCCCTCATTCTTCGCAGATTCAGTTGACTCCCAACCGCTCCCGAGAGTGGATTGGTATGCCAAAGAAGACACATCTATAGAAGAAAGAACGAGTAGAGTGGTTAGAAATAGCCAACTCTATCTCGACAGCAAGAATTCTAGGAAGGTGATACCTCACAGAACAGAGCCGCCACAGGTTCAGTCTACACCACCTTCCACTTCAAGAAGGAAACCTAGACAGAAACAATGGTGCAATCCTCCCCGAGGGATGAGGATGTCAAAACCTAGAACACAGAGGACACCAGTGGAGAAAGCCACACATAGTCCTGACATAATCATGGGTATTGCTGCCCCAGAACAAAGAGTAGAGACTGCTATCCCTGATTCAGCAGAAGTTATCACAGAGGAACCAGCAGCAGTAGTTGTTGAAGAACCAGTGGCTGAGCCAATGGCGGAAGCAACGACAGTAGAAGCAGCAGCAGAAACGGTGCCTGTTATGGAAACAGAGCCGCCTACATCACCAGTGTCACAGCATACACAAGTCCTCATCGACTTGGATTCGCCACCGAGAGACATTGCTCCAGCACAGTCTCACACATCTAGCGTTCAAGGGCCTCACGTCCCTCCTAGTGAAGTTCGCCGAGATTCTATTTGGCTCGAAGGCTTCCTAGGAAGGAAGAGGGAGAAACCCTCCTATGAACTTGACTTTACCGAATTCGACCACGTCCCACAAGACACGCCGGCAAAAAGGTTGAAGAATCAAGTTCACATAGAAAGGAATGCAGAATGTGAGATCATCATAGAGACTGCCGCTCCACCAGTAGAGAAAAGCATACACGAGGTTCAAGTAGAGGACTACACTTTGTCTCAACTTAACCTCGGGAAGACTACACGACAGGTGGAGGCGGATCTTCTCGGAATAGCTTCGGTGAGCGCACAAGAAAGAATGGCCAAGGATGGTAAAGAAAAGGCAGCCTTAAAGGCTGAAAATCAGAAACTAAGGTCTTACATAACCAGCTTGATACATGGCACACCAAACGTCTCAGCCTTACCAGCAGGACTACTAGATCTCCCCGCCGAACAAAATCATCGACAATTGTTAACATTCGGCAAACACTTGAGAAATCAGGTGGAAGAGTTTGTTCTCAAGGGTAGATGCGTACTGGGAAACCTATACCAGTTACGAGATAGAGCACATGAACTTCGTGTGGAGATCCAGCAGTCGGAACAGAGGATTGCAGAAAAGAGGCTTGAAGACGAAAGCACAATTGCAGATTTGCAATTAGCATATCAATCAGTATACTCTGAGGAAAACAAGCAACATCTTTTTGCTTGGAAGGAACAATTAGCGTACAAGGTGAAAGCCTACGACGCTCATTCAGTAGAGATGATTGATTACAGAAGGGTGGTTGCCACTATTATCAACTTCGCAAGAATGTTGGTAATATCTTTCCCTTGCATGGAATATCAGCGTGAAGGAGGAGAATACGTCGAGTTGGTGACTGTACAGAACCAGTTTCAGAGATGTCATCCGCAGTACCTTTCTTGATGATCCAGAGGGTTGCAAGCTGGCTAAGGTAGCAGCTTTATCAACCAAGTTAGAAGAGGCAGCATCTCAATGCATTGACTTCGGAAATCAGCTCACAACGGGTGAGATCATGCTTCGACGCCACGTCATCATTCTACGGAGCATTAACTCCCCAGAAGCTGATGAAGTCAACCAATGGATAGAGACACTGTTGATTAATGGCGAGCTATAAATGCACCAGAGAAGGACGCCATACACCCTCCAAGTGGCATTCATGAGACTTGAGTTGACTTGATGCTTCTTTCCAAGTCAACTCAAGGTGCTATTAAATGTAGCTGGAGTTAACTTGATGCCTCTTTCCAAGTTTAACTCCACTTTCCTTAAATCATGCGTTGTCAGATCCCACTGATTAAGGATGTCTAATTGGCTTCCATAATTCGTGGATCTTAGATCTCCACTAAATGTGGATGTCTATTTTGGAGGGATACTTTACATTTAAGTTCACCTTTAGTTTGCTTTCAGTCAACTCCAAGTAGTTTCCAGTTGACTCTTTGTTTACTTTCAGTTAACTGAAGTAGTTTTCCAGTTAACTGCTTGTTCCCCCTTTTTAGGAATAAATCTTGCTAATTGATTGGCAAGAACTCATTGTTAACTCAAGGAGATTTTGGGGTTGCCCACTCCTTTGAGTTCTATAAATAAGAGCCTTGGGCTCATTATTTGTTTAACCTTTACTTGCTATGCAAAATTGCTGCGCCATTGTTGCCAACAAGCTTTGAAAGCGAATATTTGTTCACTCTTGGATGAGAGTTCGTTGGATGATTGTAATTGTGCATGATTTCGTGCCTTTGCTCTCCCAACTTTTGTAATTCGTTGATGAAGCATTGAAGAGGAATATCAGAAGGCGCTTGCATTTTGATCATCTTATTTGAGTTATGTCTACGTCTTGTGTCTAATAGCTTGTTGTCTCATTTCCCTCCTCGGATAGGAGTCCCTCCTCCTTGGATATTTGTTATTGACAGTTATCGTTTGATGTTGTTTAATGTATTGACTTCCAAGCTATACTTCGGATAGGAGTCCCTCCTCCTTAGCAAGCTCGTTGGCCAAGGCATCGTGATTTTGTTGTTTCTAGTAAACTATTTCTTAAGCTCATACCTCGGATAGGAGTCCCTCCTCCTTGGCAGATCTCAGATCTAGTTTACCGTGCAGAGTGTTTGCTTGTACCAACCTTATCCCGGTGTATACCCGAGAGTTCAGAGCCTCGGTCATATCCTCTGGAGACGGTGAATTCAAGTGATCCAACCATCCCATTCCCGCTCCTTTACCCTCATGCTCTGTTCATCTTGAAGTTATTGGATAGATAGAAGCTAGTTAGTCGTAGTTAAGATCTGCAGAAACCAGAGAAAAGCTTAGCTACGGCGCATTGTGTTTATGCACCCTTGTGTCCTGCCGCTGAAGCATAAAAAGATAGGAACTTAGTTAACATTTCCCTTCCCTACGCATTGCTCCCAGCAGAGAGGGACTTCTCCTCTTTAAATAGCGAAGAAGTGTTGCAAAACATTTGAAATAGCTGAACGTTTACAATCAGCACTCCAGAGGTGCTAATTTAAACGCCAACAAGGTGCTATCGAAAACTTTATTTCACCTAGAATAGCAAATCAATTATCTATGAAAGCAAGGTACATGGCAATGACATGGAATGTAGAATATGCAAACAATACAAGAGCAAAGGTGGATCAATGCTTATTTGAGGCTAGGATAGAACTACCAAGTTTCTCTACAGAAGTCAATCTTTATGTTGCACCACTAGGATCATATGATGTTATCCTAGGAATGAATTGGTTATGGAGACATAGAGCCATAGTAGATTGTCAAGCCAAGACTGTTGAGTGTCTAGATGACTATGGAAACCAAGTTAAAATTCAAGGGATACCTAGAGAGGTAATGGTTCAACAAATCACAGCAATGCAACTTAAGAAAGCTAAGAAGAAAGGGTGTAAACTCTTTGCTGTAAAGATTGAAAAGCTTGAGCAAGATAGTGAAAATTTTGATTATCAGAGTCAACAAGAGTTAGAAGATAGGGAAATTGAAGAAACGGGAAAATCGGATATGGAGAAATATCCTATTTTGAGGAAATTTTCAGATGTATTTCCTGATGAATTACTAGGATTACCGCCAAAAAGAGTGTTTGACTTTTCTATTGATTTAGTTTTCAGATCTGAACCTATATCCAAGGTACCTTATAGAATGACCACCACAGAACTTATGGAGTTTAAGGCACAATTAAATGAATTATTGTCAAAAGGACTAATTAGACCAAGGGTTTCACCTTGGTGAGCACCGGTTATATTTGTCAAAAAGAAAGATGGAACATTGCAGTTGTGCATAGATTATCGTATGCTTAACAAGGCTATGGTTAAGAACAAGTACCCATTGCCACGCATTGACGATATGTTTGATGATTGATCAAATGGGAGGTGCAGCTGTATTTTCAAAGATAGCTTTGAGATCTGAATATCATCAGTTAAGAGTTAAGGATGAAGATATCTTTAAGACCGCTTTCAGAACTCAGTATGGACACTATGAGTTCATTGTTTTACCATTCAGTTTAACAAATGCACCAACAACATTCATGAATCTTATGAATAGTGTGTTCAAAGATTACCTGGATAAGTTTGTATTAGTATTTCTAGACGATATTCTGATTTATTCTAGAAATGAGGAAGAACATTGCAAACATCTGGAAATGGTTCTACAACGATTGAGAGAGCACAAGTTGTATGGGAAACTGTCCAAGTGTACATTCTTTCAAAAGAGGGTACATTATTTGGGCCATGTTATTTTAGCAAAAGGAATTTCAATAGATCCAGCAAAGATTAAGGCAGTTATTTAGTGGCCTATACCCAAAAACGTATCGAAAGTAAGAAGTTTTATGGGATTGGCAAGATACTACAGAAAATATGTTGCAAATTTCTCTAAGATTGCTTTTCCTATAACTTCTTTGCAGAAGAAAAGAAAAAGGTTTGAATGGAATGAGAAGTGTCAAGAAGCATTTGACCTACTCAAAGAGAAGTTAACCACTGCACCTATCCTAAAGGTACCGGATCCTGAAGGAAGTTTCACGGTTATCACCGATGCATGCAGAGAAGGATTAGGAGTACTAATGCAAGATGGACAAGTGATTGCATATGAATCTAGAAAGCTGAAGCCTTACGAAATGAATTATGCTTCGCATGATTTAGAGTTGGCAGTTGTAGTTCATGCTTTGAAAATGTGGAGATATTATTTGTTGGGAAAGCCCTTTGAGTTGAAAACCGACCATAATGGGTTGAAGTACCTTTTTACTCAACCAAACTTGAATGCCAGAAAAAGATGGTTGGAGTTGATAGCTGACTATGATTTTAATATCAGTTAGATCAAGGGAAAAGAGAATCGGGTCGCTAATGCATTAAGTCGAAGACATCACATTGCTTCAATAGTAGCAATTCATACCGATTTCAAAGAGCAAGTACTCCAAAAATGCAAAGATGATGAGTACTACTTGCAAGTTAAGTAAGCACTAGAGGATAATCCACAAGATTCTAGATATGAAGGTTTTCAGTTTGAACCTAGTGGATGCCGCTAGTTTTGTGGCTAGCTACCTTGAGTGTCAAAGGGTGAAAGTTGAACATCATCATCCTGCAGGTCTGTTATACCCACATGACATACCAGAATGGAAGTAGCAAGTTATAAGTATGGATTTTGTGCAAGGACTACCAATGTCTAGGAACAAGCACAATGCCATATTGGTGGTAGTGGATAAACTTACAAAAATGGCACACTTTATACCTGGGAATTTAACTGATGGAGCACCAGTCATAGCAAAGAAGTTTGTGCACGAAGTGTTTAGATTACATGGAATTCCTGAAAAGATTATTTCTGATAGGGATGCACGAATCACTTCTAGGTTTTGGAAAACCCTATTTTTTGCACTTGGGACTCAGTTAAATGTTAGCTCAACATATCATCCAGAGACGGATGGGCAAACTGAAAGGGTAAACCAAGTATTGGAGGACCTACTTAGAGTGTATTGCATGGATCAGCAATACAAGTGGGAAGATTACTTGCCCTTAGTCGAATTTGCATACAATAACTCATATCATTCTACAATAAAGATGGCTCCTTTCGAAGCTTTGTATGGTCGAAAGTGTCGAACTCCGATAAGTTGGGATAAACTTGAGCATTGAGTAAGTCTTGGACCAGAGATGTTAGTAGAAATGGATGAACAAGTGAAGGTTATTAAACAAAGGTTAGCAGAAGCTAACAATCGACAGAAAAGTTATGCAGAAGCCAAGAGAGTGCCCCCGTAATTTTTCTTTAGGTGACAAAGTACTTTTAAGAGTTAAGCCTCACAAGAGTTCCATCAAATTTGGAAAGACTTCTAAGTTAGCTCCACATTATGTTGGACTCTTTGAGATTTTAGAGGAAGTGAATCCTATAGCCTATCGAATAGCCTTGCCACCAACTCTTGCCAAAATGCATAATGTCTTCCATGTATCCTACCTTAAAAAGTATATACCAAGAGATAGTCATGTTATTAATTGGACTGCTTTACAAGTAAAGGATCCCAGAGTAGTAACTCCCGAGCCTGTCAAGGTGCTTGAAATACATAAGCTTCACTTACATAACAGGGATGTCTCGCAGTGCAAATTCCAATGGGAATAGTACACCGAAGACTTGACAACTTGGGAGGATTATACGGAAATTCAGCAAAAATTTCTAGACATTCTTAAAGCCTTTGAGAATGAAGAATAAATGTAGAGTTAGATTTTATGCTTTGAATAATACCTTACGTCATCGGGGACGATGATTCACAAGGTGGGGAGTATGTTACACCCCAAATGTGTAGCTACTATTTATTAGTACTACATAGGGAAGAGTGATTGTAAAAGAGAATTCAGAAGATGAACAAAATGTGTTGTTTCTTATTATGAATATAAGTGCTTTCACATTTAATGATTGTCTCATTTAATGTTGCTTCAATTGAAGTTATCCATGAAGAAATGTTGCATTATAAGGTTATTGAATTATGTTATTCTAATGTGCGATGTTTATGTATACTGCTAATATTATGAACATATGACTTCCGTGAGATTATGTCAGTGGATGCACGTATATGAACCATTCCTCCAGGTGGAGGGGAAATATCACTTGGGGGAGGAGCTTGGTCGGGTAACCAGTAAAGTGAACTATCTAAGCATACACACACTTCACCTTAGATTGAGTGAAATGAGTCAATTGTGTGGGATTATAGTTAAGTCATCCATAGCTTATGTATAGGTGCATTAGGAGTCTTGTCTACTTCTTTACACTTTTATGAGTGATGTTTTTCTGTGTATCTGTCTTGTGGTATTACGATCATTATGATGGTAACATAAATTGATGTAAGTGAATAGGGAGTGGACATATATACGTACATATAGTGTATACACGTATCTATATGTATATACATATCGATACAAGCGTATGTTGGCAAATGGATATGCTCATAAGGATGCATCGATATGGTATACTTACACATATGTGTGCATAGAGGTATATACAGGTATATACATGTATATATGCACACAACCTACGGTATGTGGATAATTAATAATATTACATTGTTATTGCCTAAAAAATTTACATTTACATATATATGTATATATATATACATATCGGATATGCTGACTAGCTTACAATATGTTATTGTCGGATATATATATATACTATTGTAAAATAATACACACACACACACACACACACACACACACACACACACACACATATATTACACGAGGTATTTAAATATATACTTTTTTTTTTTTTTGTTAACCCAGGGTGTCCCCGCAACCCAGCCCCGTAGCCCCCTCGAAGGAGTAGTAGGCGAGCTAGGGTGAGACTAGTCCCTGGGGATGCGCACAACCGCCAGCAAGCCGCACGCGGTATTTAAATATATATATATATATAGATATATATATAATATATATATTTAATATTAAAATCTCATAGAGGGAAATCGAATTACTTCCCATATAGATTTAATGTTAATCTTTTAACTATGGGAATCGGATTATTTCATATTCAATTAAATATTGATCATCAAACTATGGGAATCGAATAAATTGAAATATTTATCATTAACAATGGAAATTGAAATACTTTATTCTCCAATCTTATGTAAATCAAAATATTTTTGTTGCTTACCATTTGAAATTGGAAACAAAATATGAAACAAACGAGCATTTGAAGAAGTCGCATGCCCTGGTATTATGCGCGCAAAACATTGAAACATTTGACAAGGTCTTTGGCAAATCCAACGCAGCCTAGAAATGAGGCAATGTGTTTACATTTTAAGCAATGAATATTTCTCTGTAAGGTGATTCACCCGCCATAAGACAAAATAGCACACAACTAGAAACTGTTTCTATAGGTGTCGATTGGCACCATTTCACCATATGTCTTTGAAATTGTCTTTCCAATGCTGGCACAAAATAAAGGCCAACTCACCATGTTAAAACTGAGTAAGGGAGAGAAATTGCGCCACATACTGGGTTGAATAGTTCATAATATAGTGGTGGAAAACCACATGCCTTTTTAGAAGGAATTTGTTGGGGCTAGGGCTTTATAAATAGTTGCCCATTCTTCATTGTTGACACTTACCTTGGTTTTGAACATTCATTCGTTCACTCTTGATTTGAGAATTCACTCATTCGTATTTATCAGTTCATTGCAATTCACAATTTGATATTTCCAAATTATGCAGTTTATCATAGACGCATTTTCTAAGTGAATAATTTATACTGCCATACATCATATCATTTTACACAGTCATCTTTCATAATTCTGAGTGTCATTATTATACATCAGAGTTCACTATTTTTGAGAGTTGTTTAGATATAGGAAGGAATGTATTCTACCCAAGGAATACGTTAGTTTTACACTGTTTTCTAAGAAGTGAGATAGAGGGAAAAGCGTGAGGAGTTGTTATTCAAAGTGGAATTGGAATCAGGATTGAGCTTGAAATAGAGGCAAATTGACTTCAATTGGAAAAAGCGTTACAGGCATGGGATATTCTTCTACTATCTTTTACTATGATTCTATGTTGTTGGGAAAGGATTTTCTGTTTTGCATAGAGAGGTTATTATGTTGTTTGTAACTTTGTAGTGCATTTTTTGTATGTGCTTAGGAAGTGAAATGTTATTATATGGAAAAGAGAAATTAAAGCAATTTCTAGCTAGTTGTAACATGTTTGTAAATATCTCCAAACTAGGAGAATGTTGGTTGCTTAGCTATTATTTTGTTAGGCTTGATTGAATGCAGGAGTCTCTTGAGGTACACTAGCTAGTTATCAGGATAACTAGGAAAGCTTTTGTTACTCCTAGGATAGTTAATCCAGTAAGAGAGGGTGCTTGTAGACTTGTTAAGGATTTGCATTTCAATTAGATTAAGAAGTTGTAGGTTGTGTCTGGGATGACAGATTATCCAATGAAGGACTATACCTATGCGTACTGTAAGATAGCCTTTAGTCAAATCGGCCATGAGTAGTGTATGTGATAAATGACTCTTGGTTGTTTACTGAATTAAAACACTTTGGCCAAAGTAGTGCAATGTACGAGTCTAGACTTAGATTGTGTAATTACTTGAGACTACACTATTAGTTCACCGTAGTCCATTGTTACATGCTAGATC
>VDFB02007439.1:0-12212 GCA_007258455.2 Sequoia sempervirens | reverse complement strand
TTTAGATTTCAAAAAATAAATCCAAGCCTTCCTAGAGTGATCATCAATGAAAAGAACATAATACAAGAAACCACTCGAAGAAGGAACAGACATAGGTCCACATAAATCAGAATGAATAAGGTCTAAAATACACTTAGATCTATTTTCTCTACTATGAAAAGGGGCTTTTATATTCTTACCCAATGCGCAGCCCTTGCAAGTACCTTCGTGCTCCTAGTTGAACTTAGGAAGGCCCGACACCATTTTCTCCATGATAGGTGTAAGGCTCTAAGTGTAGGTGATCCAATCTCCGATGCCAGATCGTGATAGAATTGAAGAGCCGAACCAAAGCTTGTAAAGAATGTGTGTAGACCTTTGTAAAGGTTTTCATGTCTAAACTCCACTACTTGAGCATCCCTTGAAGCTAGAGTTCTCCATCCACACACTAGAATCCTTTGCCTTTGGAGAAGGCAACTTGATATCCTTTATCTTCCAAAGCTGAAATAGAAATAAGATTAAGCTTTGATTCCCAAGAACATAAAGAACATTACCCAACTGAAGTGAGATGCCGGAATCCAAATGAAGTATAGAGGTCCCAATTCCTTTCACGGAGTAGCTAGCATCATCTCCAATGATGACTTGTTTAGAAGACTCCTTTTCCACCAAACTTGATAAGTGCTCCTTAAAGCCGGTGATGTGTCATGAAGCACCATTGTCGATTATCCAAGTGTTGGTGTCGAAAGGTACACTGCTTGATAATGCCGAATAGAACAAATATTCACTTGAATCCTTTTGTGGAGAAGCATCATCAACATCCGCGGTAACTTGTTGCTTAGGTCTAGTTGGACAATACTTGGCGAAGTGCCCAAACTTATCACACCTAAAACATTGAATCTTGGACATATCCCTCTTCTTCTTGAATGGAGGTGCATCATCATTTCCCTTGTCCCAATTCCTCTTGAAGAATCCTTTCCTTCCATCTTTTCCTTTCTTCTTTGAAGCATGGGAGGCAAGAACATGAATGTCTTCATTCTTTGAACTTTGACCAACTCCTCTTGCCACCAACCTTGATTCTTCTTGAATGCAATCAGATCTTAGGCGATCAAACTTAGGCAATTTTGATCTTGCAATTCCCTGAATGTAAGATTCCCAAGACAAAGGTAGACCATTGAGAGCGAGCATGGTTAAGTCCTTGTCATCAACCATATGCCCAATTGTTGAGAGCTGATCTCTCAAATCTGAAATCCTCATGAAGTATGCAATAACAGATTCTCCCTTTGACATCTTCACATGATGCAATTGATGCTTTAGTGCAAGTGCTCGGCTGGTATTGTTGATTTCGTACATCTCTTCCAAGGTTTTGAGCATATCTCTCGCTGTCTTCAACTTAGAGATGATAGGAACAATATGATCCTTGACGGAATCAACCAATATCTTCATTGCTTTAATGTCTTTCTTCACCCACTGCAACTTTTCTTCTTCCTCCTCAGGTTCAGGAACGCTAGACTCCACGAACTCACCCAAGTCATTTTCACGCAAGGTAAGCATGATCCTAAATCTCCATGAAGTGAAGTTAGATGCTCCCTCGAGTCTATCTCAACCTTCAAACCGTTCACCATCTTGACTAATGTAGACAAATGAACAAGTAGGGTATGCTGATTAGCAATAATCTGATCACGATCCTCTCAAACCCGCTCTGATACCATGTAAATTTTAATGATCAGATTTAATGCACAGAAAATTAATTCAAAATCAGACAATAACACAGCAGATACCCTGGGAAAACCCTCCTCTTGAGGGAGAAAAACCCAGCAACAAAGATCTCTCTTATATATATAAATAGTGGCAACAATTCTCTTTACAATGAGGCCAATCACAAGGCCAGTATTCAGCACCAACTTTAGATGCAAAACAGATAATAATCTGCCCTTCCTTGAAACCTAAATCTGCACTTAGAGAAATTCGCAATCTGCTCTTGGAGAAAATTCGCACTTGAATGAAGGAGAGAAACGAACTTGCTTGATGATGGAAAGGATGGAAATGACCTTGTATAAATACACAATGAGAGAGAGGTCGCACCTCTTCATGTACAAGGTCGGCCAAAATAGAGAAATATAATTACAATTAAAATATGTGAATTACAAGGAAGGTCGGCCCTTTTAGAAATTACATTGTTGCCAAGTGAAGCGCCCCTTCACATTAAATATCACATATAAATAAATAGCCGATAGGCTATATTAATTTATGTCTTCACTCGTGGTTGGAAGGATGAACCCGAAGCTGCCATAACATTAACAAAGACCATATAATGAATGAAATGTAGACAACAAATCCATATGAAAATAAATGGGAAGATAAAGAAAATCAATGAGAATTTGTTTAAGCAAATCCAAAGGACTGACTTGTAAAAGCAAGCCATAGAAATCAAATACTAAAATTTTAAAAAGAATAAAGGGAAGGTACAGAAAAAGAATCATTAAAAAATCATGATATTTATATTTCATTGTGTTCTCGTTTATTTGAAGATAAACAAGAGAGCTTAGTAAATGCTGCTAGGGATTTAGACCCTCTGGAGAAGCTTATTGAAGCATTGAAAAAACAAGGTTCCAAAGTAAAGGTGGATATTTCAGATTTTAAAGGTGAGCTTGACCCTGATATATTCTTAGACTGAATCCAAGAATTAGAGAAGTACTTTAAGATGGAAGCCATGGACGAAAATGATCCAAAAAGAGTGAAGATCGCTGCTTCCAAGTTGAAGTCACATGCAGACCTTTGGTGGGAAAACATGCAGAGTTTGAGAAGACGATAGGCAAAAGAAAAAATTTGACTTTGGTCTAAAATGCTGAAACATTTGAAAGCTCGATTCTTGCCCTCAGATCACCAACAAAAATTGTTTAAAGAATTTCATAATTTAAAACAAAGAGATCAGTTAGCGCAGGTTTATACTGAACAATTTTGGAGGCTTCAAATTCAGACGGATATACAAGAAAGTGAAGGGAAAGCAGCAACTCAGTATATGAATGCCCTAAAGTTCCAACGTCGGGATGAACTCACATTGGTGAAAGTTCCTACTGTAGATGAGGCTTACGAATATGCCTTAAAGGTAGAGGAGAAACTAAATTGAAAAAGCAAAATAGTGAGTAAAAGAGGTGATAGCAATCAAAATAAAGGGAAAGAGGTTTCTCTAGAACCTACCATAAGTGAAATGTCAGAAGAAGGCAAGAACGGGAAGGCTGACTTCAGAGGAAGGGGAGGCTTTGGAGGTAGAGGACGAGGACGACCACCTTCTGGAGAGTGGAAGCCCTTGAAGTGTTTTATTTGTGATGAAGCGCATAAGGCCATAGATTGCTCTCAAAACCCCAAAAGGGTGATGGTAGCCCAAGAACAAGAAAAGTTTTGGTCAGAAGCTAAAGCTGAGTCAGGAGAGAACTTGATGTTGAAAAGAACCTTAATATCTAAGAACAAAGAAATCCCTAAAGTTGATTGGAAAAGGAAAAGTGTGTTCTGGACAAAATGCAAATGTAAGAACAGAGTGTGTAAGGTGATCATAGATGGTGGATCTACCAACAATCTAGTCAATACAAAAATGGTTCATAATTTACAGTTTGCTTGCATTCTAAAAGCTAACCCCTACAAGATTTTTTGGTTAAAGAAGAGTCATAGTGTGCTTGTGGATAAATCTTGCCTTATTGCCTTCAAAATTGGGCCATATGTGGTGAAGTCCCAATGGATGCATGTCATTTGTTGTTGGGTAGACCTTGGCAATATGACAGGAATGTAATCTATCAAAGTAGAAGAATACCAAGGAGGTTCAGCATGAAAAAAGGAAAACACTCCTAAAACCATGGAAAGAGGAAGGAGCATTTGAAGTGGTAGCTTTGTCTCTTCTAACAAAAGCTAGATTTGCGCTTGAAGAGAACCATGAAATTCTAGATCAACCAAGAAGGGAGTTGAAGGGAAATTTTGGAGCAAAAGAGAGAAACAATTTGAAGAGTGAAGTACAACTGAAATTTGATGCAGAGCTGCAACTAACCAATGAGCAATATAAAAAGAATGTTGATTTGCATTGGAGAGAAAAAGTGTATCAAGAAGGTGATCAAGTTATGGTGTATTTGCATAAAGAAAGATACAAGTTCAAACTGAAGAAAGTGGGGCCATGCAAAATACTTAAGAAGATTAATGAAAATGCTTATTTGTTAGATTTGCCTGAAGGTATTGATATTAGTCCTGTTTTCAATGTGGTGGATCTTTACCCCTACCATTCTAGTAGTGGACAAGTTTGTGATGACAATATGTTGGGAGATTTGATCAATCATTTACCCCGGAAGAAGAGGGGACAAATTGAGAAGATAGTGGACACTAAAGTGGTTGCTACAAGATCCCGGAATTATAAAATGTATTTGGTTCAATGGGTCAGTTTACCTAATTCCAACAACAATCAAGTGTCACTGAAGCAGATCTCTTGAAGTTTTCCAGATTAGACTCCTCTAAACCAGGAGGTTCAAAATCTTTCAAAGATGGCGAGGATAATGCAACGGATGATTCCCATAACTGATGGGGCGTTTCCCCATCACCCTGTCAGTTTCCTACTGGACTTATTACTCTTGTTCTTATTTTCTATTTTGGGCTGTTTTGTTGTTGCCTCTTTCTGGCTGTTGTCGGTTAGTGGTGTTTTATGAAGGGGGGGCATAGCTTTCTTCTTTTTATAAGAAAAAAAGGCTCTGTTTTTGGGAGCTGTGAAGAGGCTATGAAAGGAGGTGAACGGCATCACAAAGATTAACTGTAACCAGCTTTTGTTAAGAAAAGGAAATACAGTGCTGCAGAGTTTGACCTTTTCTGTGTTTTCTCAGACAGCATGGAACCGCTTTATTCATTTTTCAGTCAATATATATAAAATTAGTTCATTAGACTTCTATTAGAGCTGACTTGAAGGCGCAGAGGCGTTTATCTGCATCATTTTTCCTCATTTCATAAAACCTGTCACTCCATAAATTATCAATCCTGAAAACCCCTGCATGGGACTGCTTAAGTGTGATTTAAGAGTGTTCGAAGATGGTACTTGGAAGACTATCCACACATGGCTGTTGAAAGAATGAACCACCCCACCTGTGTAGAAGAGAAGATCAATCTACATGTCTTGGAAGAACAAACGACACTCCAGACAGTAAGAGTGGCTCAGTCCCTAAGCACCCCAGCTTGGATAGGATGTCTATCTAACCTAAACTGAAGGATAATAATCAAGGAACTGAAAAGCGCTGGGGAAGAGGCTACACAACCGATTCTGAGGAAGATTAAAAATCCACATTCCAACAACGCTCGCCATTTATTCAACTTCCATGAAAACCCCGAATCACAATCGTTTATTCCACAGAAAAGCAATGGAACCAATTATACACGGCACTTAATTTACTTGGCCAAATGCCGGAAAGACTACAATGCGCCATGATAGTACAGTGCAGTTGTAACAACAAAACAAAGAAAGCATGAAGTATAAATCATTCAAGATTTAAACACGCTGCAGAGGAGCATTCCTACAATGTAAGTGTTTGATATGTTCGTCTTACATCTGCAGCAAGATATTCCCAAAAATCAGTCAAAAAGAAGAGGGGCACAGTCAAAAAGAAGGGGGGCTCCTTGCCTAGGCGACCCGCATAGTTTTCAGCCTTCAAAATGCAACCAATCGTTGCTAAAGGGAACTGCAAATCCGCCTTATTAGACCTGCTGTCATGACCTCCTGGTTTCATATTTTGTCTCTCAGACACAGTTTGATATATGCAATGTGCATATAAGCACCACGCCAGCTTTGAAAAGATACCACCGCACCACCTTCTTACGAATAAATCGCTTCGTATTTTGCCCTTCTTAAGGGCAAACAACATAAGCACATATATGTATTTATGCGAAATGCTTGAGAAGGAACGGTTACCTAGCAATCGTAATGCACTATACCCTGCTTTAAGGTGTTTTTTCATCTTAAGACTATGGTCAAATTGAGAGAGTTAACCAAGTTTTAGGGATTTATCCAATGTAATTGGGAAGAATATATGCTTCATGCTGAATTTGTTATAACATTTCTTATCAATCTTCCATTGAAATGGCTCCCTTCGAGGCATTGTATGTGGAAGATGCATAACACCTATCAATTGGAATAAATTGCAAAATAGAGTGTGCATAGGATCAGGGATGTTAAAAGAGATGGAAGAACAAGTTGAGTTGATTAAGTATTAAAAAGGTTGGTTGAGGTCAATGATAGGTAAAAGAGTTATGTTGATGCAAAGTGAACTCCACAACAGATTGTTGTTAAAGACAAAGTTCTTCTGAGAGTCAAACTCCATAAGAGCTCAATTAAGTTTGGGACATCAACCAAGCTTGTTCTTAGATATGTGGGCTTGTTTGAGATCTTAGAAGTGGTCAACCCAATTGCATACAAACTTGCATTACCACCTATTCTCGTCTATTTGCATAATATTTTTCATGCTTCATATCTTAAGAAATACATGTCTAAATTTTTCTCATGTACTTGATTGGAATCCTCTTCAGGTTCTAGACCTAGGAGTGGTTATGATTGAGTCTCCCAAAGTGCTTGAGGTTCACAAGCTACACTTGTGTAACAGAGAAGTCAATCAGTGCAAGGTCCAATGGGACTAGAACTCGGAGGATAGTGTCACTTAGGAGAATTACGAAGAATTTCACTGAGCTTCTCCTCATTGACGTAGGACCATATTTGGCCTACAACTGATTTTAATATGGATGAGCAATATTGATAGGAATTTCCTCTCTCCTAATTGGTAGAATCTTTTAAATTTTAGTAATTTCTTAATTTTGGATATGTTGAGGCATTACAAATCTTATCATGGGAGTATTTTAGCACATTTTCCTTATAGACTAGTGACTAGTGGAGACGTTAGAATGAGAAGTAATTATTTTCTACATTTTATTTTACACTAATGGCTAGGCATAAGAATGACCTCTAAAAATGGGAGTCATTTGTTCTTTTAAAAAAGACTTGGGATTTCAATAAAGTGGAAGGTAGTAAGAAAAGAATTGAAGACTTTTGGAAAGGTCCTATCCTTGGAGAAATTCATGGGATTGTGTTATGGATTCATGGAAAGTTAGGTTACTATGAGTGAGTAAGAGAAGAAAGTTTTGAAGTGTTTTAGTGAGGAATATCATAGGAGATTTCCTTAATATTGTCAAGAGATTTGATAGCTTTTAGTTGGAGAAGTTCTAGCAAGTCATGACAATTATTGTGTAGTGGTCAATAATAATTCTAGTTGGTATGAGTTTTCCACAATTCATATAGTAGAATAATGCAAACTTCTAGATTAAACTATGTATGTTTTTCAATTGTTTTTTTAGATCATACTCAATGATCCATCATCTATAAGAGGTATATGAGGGATTGGATCATTGATTGTGATCCAAAACATCAACTGAAAAATATACATAGTTTAATTCCAAAAATTTGCATTATTCTAATAATTCTAGTTTTAGATTTGTTTTGAAAGATTATAGTCATTAAGTGAAATAAAATTTGATAATGTATGTTTCAGAAGGGTCATTTTTGTAATGATAATATGTCTATAGAAGAGTTATGATTAATTGTTTAACTCATATATATGTATCTATATGAGGTGAAATTTTAGCAATCTATTTAATTTATGAATATTTTATTTTGTTGTTCTTTCATACTTATTTTTGTTTCTATTCATTTGAGTTGCTTGGCTTAACAACTCTTCATTGATTTTTTTATTTGGGACTACATCACTCATTTATTTGTTTAAGTTAATTAATATTTTGATATTATCTAGAACTTTTGATACTTTTTTGAACTAAGCCATTGAATACAATGACTTTTCTAAGGGAGGAAGATGTTAAATTTGATTATCACAAAAAGAAAGTTTTGAAAGGGCCTCGAAACCTTATACAAAAAAGACCACTACTTTAAGATAAATCAATACATAACAAGCAACCAACCATCAACAAAAAACCAACAAAAAAGAAGGAACCAAACAATAGATAACTAAAGACATTTTAGAATTTTAGCTATTTCAAGATCACGAGCAATAATCTTCTCATGTATGTCCACCGCCTTGGCAATCTCACTAGTAGGAATCCCCAAGTTCTTTTTAGTCTTGCTACAAGTTTGAATGTTGGGGGCCTTATTAGTCTCCCCTCCATTCTTTTCTTTAGAAAATTCAACCATAGTACCATTTGTTTCCATCATCACACCAAAAGACTCACCTTTCCACATTTGAACCTTTTCATTAAGAAAATGAAGACCCTGGCCATTATTCTGGAGAGTAGAATGGCTAATTTTGACCAGAGTATCAAGATTTTCAAAGGATTTTGTCATCCTTTCTTCCAAGGTTGAAACTCTAAGCTCAAAGTCCTTCTTCATTTTCAACATTTCATCAGTGATAGTCTTCAAAATATCAAACAATTAATTAACCTAGGTCAAAATGGAAGATTCATGAGGATTGGAATTAATATCAACAATGTTGATCAAGGACCAAACCTTAACATAGGTTAGATTACAACCATTTAAATATTCTTAAAAAAATAATCGATATGTCCTTCACCATAGCTAGAACAATAGTTAAATCTTCACGATTGTAGTTAAAAATGTCCCTATTATCAACCAAGTCATCCCTAGGGTCAACCTAGGTCTCCTTCTCATCCTGAATAACTGATTTTCCCTTGTTAGGTGCATAATCACCATCAAGGACTTTGATTTTCTTCTTAGGAGTCTCCACCTCAATAACAACAATAGGAACATCGGTATTACCCAACTCTTTATCCACGTCCATAACTTTATCAACAAACATCTCTTTCACTCCACTCGAACTCTCCTCCAATCGTGCCCCTTCCATTTCACCATAAGAGTCATCCTCTGGTGACAGATTCTTCTTAGCAGTAGAATGATCCTTACCCTTAGCATTTTCAATACTTTCGCCACATTTTAGAAGGGTCTCCCTTTTCTGCTCTAGAACATGGGCTTCAATTTCACCACAAGCTTCATCTTCAAAATTTGGTGACAACTTATTCCTAGAAGCAGAATGTTCCTTGCCCTTAGCCTCTTTAGTACTTTCACCACAGTTCATAATGGTCTTCCTTTTCCACTCCAGAATAGGGGTTGAGACACATTTCCCCTTCTTGACCTTCTTACCCTTCATAGAAGCAACAAGGGAATCGTCCTCCTCACTACTAGTTTGGTACCCCTCAGACTAGGTGGGTTGCAAAGTTTTTTCCACCATCTTTCTCAAAATAGGTTTGAAGTCTTTAGGGGGCTCTAAGAGAACCTCCATAGAACCATTAGGTCCCACATCATCCCCTCCAACTTCCTAATAATCATTACCAATGTCATATCCCAACTACTCTTGCTTATCTAGATGAATTTTAATGATTCTCTTAGGTTCCTCTAGAATAGAGAAATATTTAGCATACTTCATTTCTAGAAAGATTAAACCCTCATGCAAAATTAGATTCTTAGGGTTCCTCTTAAAATCCTTAACCCCATTCTCTAAAGACACCAACAAGTAATACATAAAAGAAACCCTCTTTTTATGCTTGAAATGATTCACTAACACAAACTGATAACCAAAGAGGGTTGATAATCTACCATTGAGGGTAAAATACCTCATAATCTCCATGACCAGGTCCACCCAAATGGGTTTGATGGTCTTACAACCAAAGCCACCACAAGCAAGTTTTTGCAACTAGTCCCTTTCATTCTTCTTAAAGAACATCACCATAATAGTGTTGGACTCCTTCCTATCCCTATAAACCTTCCTGCCACTAATGGAAAGGCCTGTAATGCCACCAATTAGCTCCTCAGTGATATTGAATTCCAATCCAAATACCCAAAGCACCCTATTCTACTAGCTATTGATGAAAGCCTAAGAAATCATAGGATCAAAACCATGAATCTTTTTTATGAAAGGAGTTACACCACCCTCAGTCAAAAGACTCCAAATATTTTTATTGTTTTTTGTGACATCACAAGAAACAAGTTCAATTTTGTTCCTCTCCCCCCATAGTGAACATATACCATAGCCAAAGCAAATGCAAGAAAATCCAACAAGAGATACAAAGGAGAATCCTCGAGAAGAAAAGGCCTCTACAAACACCCAAAATCTATGTGGAGGAAGTACCGAAAAGACTAATGGCCATTATTAAATTTAAATGTGAGAAATTTTGATTAGATTCATAATCATTAATGAGAGTAGAGCTCCCCTCAAAGTTATCATAATTTGACATGATATTTTCAATCAAATTTTGCATGTGACAAAAATTAATCATTTTGGATAACCCCTCCCTACATAGTTTGCATATCATAGTTAACAATATTTTGAATATCAATGAGAAGAGTATCAAACCAAACTTAAACTCTAGGTTCAAGAACCCCAACATTAGCAAACTTATCAGCTAACCCATTTCCCTCACGAAAAATGTGAGAACTATAGCTCTCCTTAAAGGAATTAAGGATAGAAATAGAATCAACAATAATATGCTCAATAGACCAACAAGGAGGATTAATCTTCTTTAGGAAATTAATGATATTTAATTAATCACCTTCAAGCCAAACCTTCCTAATACCTTTAGATTGAGCAAGTTTTAGGCCATGATAGGCTACAGAAGCTTTCGCAAAGTGGTTTGTCTGGGTTGCCAAAGGGAAGGGGGAAATATGTTATGCCTCATTTTCAAAACAATTGATTTTGACATATAATAACTATTTAATTTTTGATATAGGATGATGCACTTAAATATGTGATTCTCTTATGAAATTTTGGAATAGGTATGGTTTCCATGAAATAATTATTTTGTTTTTTTCCATGTGAATGTCAAATATAAATATCAATTTTTGAGTGATGAATGGAATGAATGTGATATTTTCATTTCGTTCATTCTTATGAATTGGTTATCAATTAGAATTATGCTAATTTAAATAGAAAATTGATTATAAATTATTTTATGGACTAACTACCTTTTCAATGAATGAGGTGGATGTAAGATAGGTTTAGTTTTCCCTCCCATTTGAGGAGGGAGAACATCATCAAGGAGAGGGTTATAGATTGAGTTGGATCAATAAATCATGCCATGCGTCTGAGAAGCTTATTTATGTACATCATTAGGTCTACATGTGTTTTTGATGATGTCATGTGTCACAAACTACCTATTCGTTATGTATATTATGCTTAACATGTCTTTATCTACACCATAAAAAAAATTGAAACACCGTAGTGATATTTATTTCTCATATATATTTTTAAATCATTTAATCAAAATGTACTTCTATACAAGAATTTCTCAATAATTAGTTTACAACTACAAGACATATTAAATACTTCACTTCATCAACTATTATACCTTAGGAACATTGTTTGACAACTTAGTATAATAAATCATATATTACAAGCATCATGGCAATGACATGAAGTACAATAAATAAAATGTCGTGTGAAACCAAGATAATGTATTTGACTACATCAAGTACAACTAGAATTAATACATTTCCAAGTGAAATCATAATATTGTCTCTAATAAACCAAGTCTTCGGATCTCAACTGCAAGAGAGAGAACATCACCTGAGTGTTTTTCCTCCAACCACAAATTGGTGGTCCCCCACACACCTTCTGTTAGGAAGTGGCCCTATCCTTCATCAATGTAGCAAATCAAGTGAATCTTCATGATCATCACGTCATTCAAGAACTAGTGTTGTGTTCTAAATACAAACAATATATCATACAACTCTAGATACCCTCTAGTTGAGTATGACTTATCTAATTGATTTGTAATAATTAGACACTATGAACCAGAAATGCAAGAAATGAATTTACATTATTTTGGCCAAAGATTTGATAGATATTCATGTTCCATCCAGGTAATGTTTTGATAAATATTCATATTCCATCTAGATAACATGTGTAATTATATTCACACAACTCTTTCTCAAACTAGTTATCCATAATTTAATTTCACATTCATATTCATTAATGGTATGGACAATGAATGCATAATCCTATTAATAAATAAAACTCATATCTTCTTTTCATAATTCAATAAGAAGTCCAATATTATTGATCTTAGGATAGCAAACTATTCTTTTACATAGACATATAGCATATTCACTTTTCCTCACTTACACAAACACACACGTGTTATAATTAATTATCATTGATGTCGAAATAGTATGAGAGATTGTTAGACATATTATCAAAGGTAAGAAGAAT
>VDFB02007438.1:44413-71235 GCA_007258455.2 Sequoia sempervirens | reverse complement strand
TTGTGACATTGAAAGAAACAACGTTCTGTGAAGCAATTTTTGGTTTTTGCAACTAAATGGTGCTTTAATGGATTAAACCTGCTACTGTTTTGGTTGTGGAATGTAGTGTTGGTAGTTTACAAGCATTGTATAACATTAGATAGCTTCCTTGTTCAATTTGTAAGCACTTTTTGTAAATAGTTTCATTTTACCTTGTTGCTAGTCTGAACCAGACTGTTTTTAGGAAATGGAGTGCTAGAGCACTTTCCCACCATACAAACCGTACGACCCTTTGGGAACAGTGCCTAGACTCCATGATTGTACATATGTTAGGTTGTAGGCTTTGTATGTGTGCAGGAGTTGCTAGTAATGTCTTGCCCTAGGCGAGCCAGGCAGAGTCCGGCTAGGGAAGACAAGGAGTGAAAGGTACATCATCTGCAAGGGTGCCAAGATTTTGGAAAAATTCCTTTTGGAGAATTTAGTTGAGGGTCTTGGCAAGGCCTGGTGGTCAAGGAGGAGGCTCCATCAACCCATTTGGTGTGAGAAAACTCTGACAGTTTGGAACAGCCTGGAAAAGGCTAGTAAACCCTAGGTTTTGGCCATTTTTGTGTAAGGGCAGTGTACGGGTAGTGTGGTTCAAAACCCTGAAAATATTCAAGGTGTGGACATGGGAAACACAAACCCCAAGCAAAGAACCTAGGTCATTTGGAGGGTTTTGGAGTAAATTGCATTTTTCTCGGGTTAAGAGGCCTAATTGGGGCTCTAGGCTTGTAGCCTTTTCTAACCCTAGGAAAGGGTTTGGTGGAAGCGATGGAGAGTTGGAGTCTTGTGATTGAATAAGAACCCTAAATAGGTTACTTTGAAGCTTTTAAAACATTTTTACACCCCTGCAAGTACCTAACTGAATGTTGAGGGTAATTGGCCTTTAGGGAAGAATAAGGGTCAAAGGTGAGATAGTGGCAAGGCACCAAGATTGGCTTGGTAGTATGAAAGAATGTTGATAGTGGGGTTGGCCAGTAGTACCAGGGGTGCCTATACCTGAGATAGGACCTAAAGGTTAAGGTGGGAGAGTCACCTAGGAGTTCTTGAGAACAAGGACCCAGAGCATGGGACAGTGAGTGTCTCATCCAACCCTACCCTATCACCACCACAACATCACCAACACATTCACATTCTTACTGAAGATTGCAGACACCTTCTGCTCATTTCTTCTTGTAGTCTAACACATTAAAGCTTGCACTACACTTCACAACTTTGCAATTCACATCTATCGTATCATACTTCTCTTCTTACCACTCCTCATCAACTCAACACTTATTTATACCCTCTTCAACCTCAAAAACATTCTCCAAGGTAGGCTATGCACCTCAACCATGCAAAATTAAATTAGGTTAGCACCAAAAAATTCTTGTCATGGAAAGGAATGAAGGTGACCCTCAATACATATTAACTATGACCTAAATTCACTCACACACGCCATGCCATGCTTTCACAAACACCTAAGCATATCCACAATTAGTGTAAGCACCCAAGGTAGACCAAACCCATGTAAAAGCCATTAAAATTTTAAGTACACACTTCATTTAATCCAAATAAAACTTGCATAAAAACATCACTTAAACACAATCTAGAATATTCCAAAAACACCTTGAAATCCAACAAATTCCTTCGCAACAAATTTCACCTGAAGAATGTACACACCTAGTACATTCAGAAAATTCTTCCATATACTGTAACTCAATAACTCAGCTTTCAGAATACCAAACCATGAACAACTTCAACTAAAGATAGATATAAGCATTATAAGAACAATTCCAAATCTACAAAACCAGAATCCAAACTACGAAGAAACGCCGAGCAAAACCATTTCTCCCAAACACTATTGCAATATACATTCCACACACCAGTGAAAACAACTTTCTTTTCACAATGATCTAGCATACCAAATTCTAGATATAACACCTTTGAACACCTCTGATCAACATAGAATAAATGTGAAGCAAAATCAGAACACTACTTTGTAGCACAAAACACCTCTTCAACACACTATTTCCTCTTTTATTCATTTTTTCTCAAATTCACTTGGAAACCAAGCACCAGAGACATATTATCATCATCTTCACTACTTCCTTAACACCACTAAGCCAACTTCAACATAGTTATACATCCATAATCAAAAAATTATCAAAGCAACACTAGAGGTTGACATTAGTAACTTACTAATGACAACATAATGCAACTAATCAAAGCATCATCACAAACAACACCAGTTGAAACTAATGAAAACACACATAATCCTACTCAAATCAATGACAACACCAACTACAAAAACTTGTAGCACTTTTTTCTCTCTTTTGGAGAGGATTTTTTACCCATGAGGATTTTTCCTTTTCTCCAATTATGAGAGATTTCATTTGTTTGTACATGGGTATCTCTTTAGGCCTTGTAGCCAAGACCCATTTTGCATCCATCATTGCATTCATCATTAGGTTTTTAGCTTCTCCTAAAGTTGATCTTAAGGGGGGTATTAGAGTAAATAGGTAATCACCTAATAATTAATTAATCATCAATTATTTATTAGGCCCCTTTTACTTTATTAACTTAAGCTAAACTGAAGAGTTATTTTATATTATTAGATTGAGCTAATTATAAGTCATGTTGTCTCATTGCATAGGATGAGGACACTTGTCATAGTATAATATAATCCTCACCTAGGGTTTGATCTAGGTTTTCTTTCTCCTTTTTGTAAGGATTCTTCTTTCATTATAAGCATTTGTTCAGGTTAATGCATCAATACAATTTCTCAAATTGTTGAGAAAATTAGTTTCTTTGATCTTTATTTGTGACAAGTTAATTTCTTGCAGGTGATTTATGAGAGTTGTGGGTTTTACCATCAACACTGACATATAGGAGGCCTCAAATTTTGGTTTTAACTCAATATTTATCCTATAGTCAATGTTCTTAAAGAACTAAACTTTGAGGTTATTGGGACTCAATTAGTGGTGCCATTTTTTTCTTGAGTCCCATATTATTTATCTTTCTTGACCCTATTTGACACTATGTGATTTGAGATAATTCTTAATGGGTCCAACTTTGGTCAAATTTTCAAGTCTTCCCCCTTTATCCCTCATGTACCTATAATGTGTTAGAATTTGAAAAAATCTCAAAAGTGTTCTAAGTATGGAGGTTTTTAGGTGATTTCTAAGGACTATGTAAAATGTTACAGTTTTAGAGTTTCCCTTCCTGGTATGCCTTTCCTCTCAACTTTTCCTTTGTTTCTTTGTCCTTATTAGGATATCAATATATTCCATGTTAGAATATATTTCATATGTTCTCTTCTTCATTTTCCTTTCCCTCTAGGAACTTGAAAGTTTTCCTTACTAACATCCTTTCATCCATTCCCCACTCTTTTACCATGCCTTTGTTAGAGCTTCAAACTTACTTTCACTATCATGTGGCTCTCATAAGAACCTCAACTCCCTAATCATGTAGAATAACTTACCTTCTAGAGCCAAAGTTTTAGTTATTCCTTTACCCATGTACATATTCCTTGGTATTCCCAATCCTCAACCTTCAAAATTTCCTTCTATATGTTTTTTGTTGAATTCAAAGATATAGGGATATCTCTAAAATGGTACAAGAGATGAAGTATTCCTAAAACTAATCCTTGACACTTTCAATATGCATTTCATTGGGATCATGATTTTAGACCCACTCCAATTTTCATACCTTAAGGGATAAATTACTTAGTGTCTTCATCCCCAACTCCTAAAACCTTCCTTTGTATGTTCTTTTAGAGTCAAATATCCACATGTTCCCTTATCTATTTTATTTGTGTGTGAATTATGACATAGATCTAACTTCTGACCCCCAATCCTCAAAACTTTGAAACTCTCACATTTTTCACTAATCACTCCCACCTACTTCCTTACACAACCTAGAACACATAACCCCAAATTTCATTAATGAATTGATAAGGCCCTAGAAATAGCTATTAAAAATTTCCACCCAATAACTATTCATCTTAAAGGTGCAAATTCATAGGTACTTCCAATGATGAAAAAAGATGCAAATGCAATGGTTAAAGTTTCAATTTCTGATGTCCCTTAAACTATATTTAGATTTTCATAAAAATATATTTCATGGGCCCTTTATTGGCTTGTACATTGAAACTATTTCATCATTAATGAAGGGATGGTTTTTAGATCAAAGAAGGGTTTCTCTCCATACCCTAGAAGTAAAACTAGACATCCTAGACAATAATTTTCGGTGTGTTCTAGGGGAAAATGGTTGAAGGGTATGGGCGTCCTCTATAGATTACCACTCAAAGAATTTTTGAATTAATGAAAATTCACACGCTTCTTTTATTGGTTGCAAAATTTTGGGGGTTTCTATAAGAGTCAAAGTCTTCATTTTTCAAAGGGTTGGACATTTTTGTTTTGATTGAACTAAAGTGTAGAGAGAAATATAGGGTTCCAACTTTTCAAGTTCATTCATCATCAAAATATTGCATTCTAGAAGTTGTAGAGAGGTAGCTATTTGAAGTAGATATTTTGTAATTAGATATCTCCTTGAACAGTTGTGGGTATTTTGGAGGATTTTCAATGAAGAGATGTGAAAGGATCCTCCTTGTTTGAATTTTCCCTCACCATAGTTGCTATTGTGATTGTAACATGAATTTTATAAGTTTCATAGAATTTTAATTTGATACAAGATGCTAATTGTAATGGTCTCTTTCTTGTTTCATTTGAATGTTTGTAAATTTGGAGAAGGATTATTAAGTAGATTTGATTTCTAAATATCATACCATTTCTATAATTTCTTAATTCTTGTTTACCCACTCTCAAAAATTAGCCTATTATCTCTCTCTTTATTGATGAAGATATTTTTCCACCCTAGAGAATGACATATCCCTATCATTGAGTTACATAAATGCCTCTAGAAGTGTGAGTAGAAATTTTGGGACCCAACAAAAGTCACCTATTATTAATACTTAAAATAATCATCTAAACTCTTATCTAAAGTATTTAAACCTTTAGCATTCAAATATAACTCATATAAATCCTTGAGTTACTAAAACCCATATAGTTTTTATCCACACATGGATATCAATGGACTACCTCAAAACATACATTCCTGATGATGATTATTGGATCTATAGCCCCCAATATTTGATTTTTGTAGTGGAATGAATTTTTTCTGCACTATAGTTAAATTATCAAGGATTTCAAGCAAGAGACTCCTAAATATAAGATTTTTCAGATGAGGTACAAACTATGGATAAGTTAATATTTAAGTAGGAAAGGGGTTATGAGAAACTGAAACACAGTGATGGCCTAGTCAATTATAATTAGTAAAACATCTTCATATAGAGAAGGAAACCTTAGCAAGACTTTATTCAAATTACTATGACTTTCAAACTTAATCAACATGTTGGGGAGTATTCTTAGATAGAAAAAAAACTACCTAGGCTCTTAGATATCCTTACCAAGATAATTGAATGAAATATTCCTCTTACTCAGGGAAATGTCAAGTAATCGTGGTTAATTGGACTTATATGGTTAGGATGTCTAAATGGGTAGAAATAATTGATGAGAGAAGGATAATTTCTCCTATAATTTTGGATCTACAAACCTTAGGGGTGTGTTTCTATGACATCTAATGGATTATTTGCTAAAATGAGTTTATAACCTTCTAAGAGACTAAAATATGTAATCAAATTTGATTAATTCTTTTGGAAAAATGTTTCTTAATAGACTAGACCTAGATGACATAATGATAAACCTAATTTATCTGTCACTAATTCTTGAAAGGAAATATGCATCCACCCAAGATAATTTTCACATAACCCAAATAGAAAAATATATGCAAACAAGTATCCAGAATCTATATGCAAAAGAATAGATAATATACCATCAAAGGTGACACAAATACCCTAGGAAAACCCTCAAGAGTGAAAAAACCAGCCTCCAAAAGCATCCATGACTTATGTATTATTTAGCAATAATCATTACAATACATCTTCAAAGTTCTCCACGAACACCTTTGAAACATCAAGCCCTCTCCAATAAATCCATGTGAACAAGCATGTAACCACATTTCCCATGTCATACTTCAACCCTCACAAATGTTAACAAGAGCTAACCTATCAAACTGCCAACTATCCAACCTTAAACAACCACCCATGTGGTTGCTTTTATAGAAACAAGCTCCCACAAACCTCCAAGTGGTATTACATAAAACAATGTGACTAATACCATGAGCTTAAAAAACCATTAACCCCTCATTTAATATTGGTACTAATTTTTCCCAATATTAAATAATACAGTTTTACAACTTACATTATGTCTCAATGTTACATACAACATAAAGTGGCCTCAAGAATGTTAACTCCTAGTGATGCACATACTTCTAGGTCCCCTAGGTCCACCACACACAATAATAAATTAAACATTATAAAAATTATGCAAGGTTTCAAACACCTAATTCCTAACAATTCTCAATGTGTCAATCACTAAAAATTGGTAAAAGTATCTAAAAAATGTAGAAAATGGAACCAACAATCAAATAAGCAAAGAAGTTCAAACAACAAGCATTCAAATGCATTTCTCTATACCATTGAGTAGGATGTGGGTGTAATAAATTCAAATAAATTACAATTCAACAAGTTTGTCATTTAAAAATTAGAGTGTGAGATTAGAAATATATAGATCGATGCTCATTCCTATGCAACAAAGTAAAAAAATAATTCAACCAAGATAATTTAATATGCAACACATAGTTTTAGAAAATTTTGATTTAATAGACCTTATCTTGCAAAACTCAAACCCATTAAATAATTTTCATGAACATTAATAGCAATTATAACTTAATAGTCCATTACTCATACCAGTCATTATACATATTACATTTTGAAAATATTTATACCACTTGATTGAACACTAATCAAATTGCATTATAACCAAAAAATTTATGCTTAGAATTTATCTCTAATGATACAAACAAGCAACTGCTCACAAAAACCCATCATGCAATGTAGACTCTGCTGCAACAAAGAACACCCACAATACAAAAAAAATGCAAACAAATTCTGAATTTTTATCGCATCAAATCAACTCATGACAATTACATCAAATGGAAAAATGAAATGCCACCATAGAGCATACAAAAATTTGTACACAAGATTAATGAACCATGGATCTTCATGTTCTTCTTCTCGTTGCCCCAAGCTCTCTTTGTTGATGTTCAAACCTTCATACGGCTCTTATCTTTTTCTTCACCTCTCATACATTGGTGCCTTGTCTTCTTTTCACCAGTGCTGCTAAAACCTGCAACACAAAACTCCCAATGATACCTCTACAGAGACATCTTTCTCCTTCCCATTCCTTACAAACTCCTTCCCACGTTTTTCTTCAAAAACCCCCATAAATATACATTAAAATCATCAATTTTGGCCCAAGAGTGGGCTCCCAACTCTCCCCCAAGAATAGCTATCCATATTCTAAGTTTATGCAACATTAAATGAGACATTTTAGGCCTCCATTAACTCCTACAGTTGTTGTCTTTACTCCTAGAGGCATTTTTTGTAATGCCTCGCCACGCAAACCCGAGAGGAAAACTAGAACTAACAATTCATAGCACAATTTTTTTTTTTTTTAAAGTTCAACATAACGTAAGATATTCATTAACATGCAACACCTGTAATGCAATTATACATATGTAATATCAACCACGTCCTCTGGGATACACGTGACTGCATTACGAAACGTAAACCCATACCCCAGATACAACACTACTAAAGATCATTATGAAACAATAAACACGTAATAATACAAGGATCAATACACATAACATTTGTGCAAGAAGATACATCGTTTCAAGAATTACATCATTACAATAGTACTCCCCAACATGAACGAGAGTAGTACAATAACCTGGAATAATACAAATGATAAGAATGAGTACAAATCATCAAGACTGGTTCCAACACTAGTATATCTCAAGAGTTACTGCAACTGGTACAACACTGCACATCTCGATCTTCAACTAGGGATCCAATGGGGTGCATAGCACATTCCACCTGACCACATGGACCCTAAGGCCCACCCCCCATGCAAGAGGATGACAAGAAGGACCCACATCGAAAATCCATCAAGAAAGACAAGGTTTACAAGACTCCACGAAAAGGGTGACAACAAACACAAGACAACATCTGACACAAGAAGCATCCAAAACAAGAAACATCCAACACAAGAAACGTCTGCATCTCAGAGAAACAAAAGCAACAAGACCACATGACAAAAGCATCAACAATCACATGGTAACATCCGCTTCTAGAGGCTCAAGAACAACAAGAGGGGAACAACTAACATACAAGGTTGTTAAAGGGTGGAGTGGCATTGCATAGGTTGCCATGGGTTACCCTGGTATAACCTTCCTAAGCTATCGACCCCCGACCTGGGTTACCCTGGTAACCTCTACCGGTTGTCAGACCCCCATGCACGCTATGCAAAATCAACATACCTTACAAAATTACTATGCAAAGGCAAGGCAATTGACCTTTCCACTCCAGGCCTTCCCACTCATCCCAAGCCCAAACGAGCACTTGGGTCCATGAGTGAGGCTACATTATCTGAATTAATGTGTGAAACTACCCAAACCCCTAATCAATTAATTAAGTTATCACTTGATTAAACTCCCAATGAGTTACCCTAGACTAGCCACTTTGGGCGTCAGACCCTCATTGAGAGCCACTCCCCCAACTAACAAAAAATCCCATAATCACAAATGGGAAAGCCAACTTGCACAAGACACCAAAACCAAACAGAATAACTGCACCAAGTGAGGCATGCACCATCTCACATTAAAACTTCAGAGTAAAGAAAACCACTTTCAAGTGTAAGGCTGAACCCATCAAAATCAAATTGAAAATAAGAGCAACTGTTCACAAGGAACCAAAATGAAAACCAATTATAAGGTAACATTTTATTTTCCCACCTCTGGAAGCCTGAAAAGAATGACTGCCCATGAACTCACAAATGGGGGTACATCAAAACAAATCACAGGTACCCATTGTTGGCAACACAAGGGCAGACAACTGAGAGGGGGAGGGTGAATCAATTGTCACAGAAATTCAAAACTTATTCAACTTACTAACCTTATTCTCATATCTAATTATTAACTATGAAAACATAAATCATCAACACATTAGAAACACACATAACACCAAGATTTTTTACGTCGAAACCCTGTTAGGGGAAAAACCACGGTGGAGGTCAGTCCACAAGATTATACCCTATTATAAGTATAATGAAAATGAAATATGGGGAATGCACATGCATTCAGGATCACTGCCTAGAGTTCACTTCTCAATTACAAAGGAAGACACACTGTCTTACAAAGAGATTCAGATTACAACCATCTAGATTTTGAACTGAGAGAATAGCATCTGTTAATGCCTGATTACAATTATGGTTAAGCACATGAACAATTCTTTACTCTTCTGCACACTTCTTCACACTTTGTTCTTCCTTTGAATGATATTCACACATACAAGCACACTTTGGCATACACTCACACAATCTTGCACCCTCTTACACTCTTCAATTCAAATAAACAATCACTCTTATATATTTGCAACAAGAAATTTCATCCCTTCATGTCAGCCTCAACAAAAATAATAAAATGAATATAAATTGTCGGCCCAAAACAATAGATAATTTTCAATGCAAATCGACCAAGGTCAGCCACTACATAGTGAAGACCCAAATCAACATTTCCAACACAAATACACTTCAATTAATTTCTCCTTGAAGATCCACAACATGCTTCAACACCCTGTCAGCCAAGAACAAGAAAAATATGAACACATAAGAGAAAATCTCAGATCACAAGCACAACGATCAACGTGGATGTGCTGCAACAAAGGTATAGCACAATCTAGAGACATCCACAAGCATTACGAAACATCAAAGAAGCATTTGAAACAACTGAACTAACTGGAATCACATAATCTTCAATCGGAAACACCAACTGAAGCAACAAAAAAACTGTCAGAATGTAAATCTTCATAACTTGATCAAATATTCACGCGGATCTCTGAAACTCAACATGGATAAACTAGATACACTCAACAATAAACCCTTTAGTCCACAACCTCTGATCAACAACGTATGGAACTCACCGACAGATAGAGTATCACTTCACCATTGACAATTTGCAACTCATTTATTACAATTTTTCAATATCCTTGACATATACAGCTTCAAATGCACTAATGTTAATAGTGTTGAATCAATGACAACCACATATTAGCTACACAACCACAACATCCAACACCTACACAAAATTCCAACATATAAAATCCCCTCTATTCAACATTAACTCAAGAGGAAAACATACGCAGTAATTTAGAACCATCAAGACATACTTAAATCCCACTAACACAATCAAGAAATTGAGTTCAAATAACACTCCCAACATGAAACCACAAAATGACGATATAAAATTCACAATCGCAAAATGACAAGTGTTGAATAAGAGTGGAAACATCATAAGAGATCTTCTAACTCAAACAAGACTAACATAATCAATTCAATTACAAAATCTACCACAATTATCAACAAGAAGTCTGCCAATAGGATATCCAAGGGAGACCTCGATTTTCTCCTCTCAAGATATCCTTACCATTTGACTATTAAACAACCTTAACAGAATCAATCACAAAACGAAACCAACACTTTAAAGAATATCAAACCAAGTACTCCCAAGTTCCACTAAATCAAACATATTACTCGACATGAAACAATCAATCAAACAAACCAAAAGAGGCACTATCTTCACCTTTCACATAACTCCTCAACTTAGCCACATAAATTATTTAATTTAATTGAGTCATTTACTCTTCATAAGTCATATATATCATATGGATACAATATGATAGTTCCACAATCACAACATGAGGGTCAAATTAAAACTCCCCTTACACCACCTTTATGGTGAATAGACTATAGCGAGACTCTTTTAGCTAACAAAAAATATGAAAGAAACATTCACTTTCCTTAAACTAATTGAAAGCGAAGCTTACAAGAGGTCAAATGAGTTCCATTAGCAACACCCACAAGACAGGAGGAAATGAACTATTTTCAATAAAGTAATCTTAACAATAAAATATCATCAACATAGAATATAAAATTAAAGGTTACTATATAGTTAAATTCTAATTCTACAAATATACAATAACGAATTCCGTAGTGACAAAATAAACATTTTTGAAGGAGATTAACAATCAATAATATGATAAAAAGGTAGTCAAACCCCCAATAATCCAACAATTCACAAAATCAAAACTCATATATCAGTTTCATTTTGTGCCTATAATATAATATAATATTCCCAAATTAAAGCATGTAAGTCAAATGCAAATAAGACGATTCAAAAGCTACAGATTCAAACAAGGAATCAAACTCAATAACTACTAAGGGAACAAGTTATATGCAGATCAAGAACAGAGTGTAGGCGGCAATCTACAAGAACAGTTATGCAGAGGAGAATTCCATAAACAAAGCACTAGATTATTTTCAAATTTCCACAGAGAAAACACTATTTCATAAGGCGAACGGGAATGATTAAACAATGCACATACTACAAGATTTTTGCAAGAAGATCTAACATCCCAGAAATAATGAGACACGATAAAACACCTCTTAACGATATAAGCTTTGTTTAGGCGTATGAATCCATCTTGAAAAGAGATTCTTGACACAAATAATAAATATACGGGTTGATGGTCTCTATCCATACTGGCAAGGCGGTTCTCCTCCAAGAAACCAGAAATGGCAGAAGCTTCCAAAGGAAACTGTATGACTGAAATTCCTGAAGCATACCCCTTGCCTCCTTCCTCCATAATGCCTTTCCATTGTATTCTCCATATCTTATTTGTCACTTACAAGGAGAGGTTAAATGCAGTCATACCACTACATTCTTCATTTCTCCGCTTGAGACCCCCTTTTTCCCTTTCTCACCTCAACATAAATAAGGTTATCAAAATTATGTCATCGTGCAACAACCCCTACCTACAAGAATGTAACCTCCCTTCCAAGATAGGCCTCCACTATCTTTTTTAACAAAACAGTTGAGTACCAAGAAAAGAGCCTCATTAAAAGCCTAAAATCATGCCAAATCCAAGGTATAACTATAATTGATTTCGTATTCGATTCAACATGCAATAGTTATAATTGGTAAACAATTGAAGATATTCCTTCCATGCAAGGAATCCATTTCTGCCTAAAACACTCATGCATGAAAATGCATTTGGTTATATCTCATTTAATAATTAATTATTTTTTTTGAATAATTTGTTTATTCTTTATTATCAATAGCTAAATTTATTATTAACTCTCTCTCTATATATATTATATTTAGTGAACCTTTTATTTATCAATTTATTTATTAAAACATTTTTATTCAATAATTTATTTAATATGTTAATTAATCAAGAACAACAACATTAATCAAACAATATGTTCAAATCGAATAACCCAATCAGCAAACAAATTTACTCAAAATGCCTAGAGAGGCCAATACGAAGGGGCACTATATTTTCTCTATTCTGGGCATTTTAAAATATCTAAAATCTTGATTTTTTGCCTCTTTTATTCTCCAAACGCCCCCCACATTATTTATGCAATAGATAAACAATTAAATATGAAATAAAAACTAATATTTGACTTCCATGGCTTCCATAATACCTTTTCAAAATAAAATTAATCAAATTGGTGCTTTGGAAGTGCAAAATTGAGTGTCGATAGACGAAAAAATGAAAGTTATCTGATTCACACAAAAATTGGCGTGCAAGCTTGGAATGGTATCACATGGACCCCTGCAAAAAGATTTTTCTCAAACCTTCACGGATTTTAAAATTTTAAACTTTTTGAAAATTGTCGACATTATTTAACAAACTTTTGATATTAAAATCTCTCAAACTAAATAAGGTATGGCTTTGGTTCTTTTTGCACATTTCACATGCCACCTCCATGAATATCCCTACCAAATTATTTTACTCCAACCCTTATGAGTTTTCTAGAAATAATTTTTGAAAAACTACTTACGAAGCCTTAAAATGATGATTTGACAAAAAGTGATTTTATGTAAATCTAAACACAAAAAGATCTTTCCAAAGCTAAGAGATGCCAAATGAACCCCAAAACACACAAAAAATGAAATTCAAACCTGAAAATTGTTTTTAGTTGATGTTGATTGCCAATTTGCCCAGATGCTCCTACATCAAACATGTTGGGTACTAAAAATTTTGCGAGTAAGACTCACAAAATGGAGTGGAGTAGTAGAACTACTCTTTCAGGTTGTGGACAACCTACAACGAACTCCATCGTTGATTTAGACAAAAAGAATTTCTTCCTCTGTCTCTTCCAGAACTTAGTTGGGATTCTTTTTGTCCTCCTCCACCAAGTGTGCCCTTTATTCATCCTTCTTCTTGTGGACTCACATCCACCATAGACCATCGTTCTTCACCATATCTCTTCTTCCTTTCTATCTTTCTTTGTTGGATCCAACCCACCACAAACCGACCACCTCCACCAAGTTCCTCCTGCACCATCATCTCCAACTTCTATACACAAATATGCAACATTCGCAAACCCATTTTCAACTACAACTTTATCTTCTACTACTGCATTATCTTCCTTAGAGGGTAAATAATGAACATTTTTAAATTTAAAACTAGAAATTACCTTCTTTGCTGCCCCAACATCATTTTCTTCATTCTCAAAACCTTTCATGTATGCATCTTCATAAGGTTGTTCAAATTTCTCCCATGTAGTCATGTCCTCCAAAGGACCATTATTTGTTGCATCTCCTTCTTTATTGTTTGCACTGAAGATAACTTCATCCAACATTTGCCTCTCAAGTAACCTATCTATCATCCTTATTTCTTCTTTCAACAAGAGATCATCCTCTTTCTCACCAACCCACTTGTTAAATTTAGGACCATCCATGTTCACATTTTCTAATTGCAAACCCTCTTCATCCACTTCACACAATGCACTTCATTCACATGTTATCTTTGAAACTTGTACTTTATCATCTTCTTCACTTGTGTGGGCTACCCCCACATATTCTTTCTTACATTCAACCCCTACCAAAGGGTTGCAACACTCTTTCTTTTTTCTCTTCTTTTCCCTATCCTCTTCTAAGAGAACATTCTTCTTCACATATCTCTCTTCCCACATTCTCATTTCCTCTTTAAACTTATTTTCTAATATATTCACTTCAGCCTGGAGCTTTTCAAACTCTTCACGGTGCTTCCCATTTTCCACTTCTTCCCAATATTGTTCTTAGAACAAAATTCGTACGAGCCTCCTCATGACCCATCCCATCCTCTCAGGTATAGACTGCCTCATGCTTGATGATCTGTCTACACACTCTAACCCTCTAACTTCATTCTCCACCCATAGGTCTTGACATAGTCTACCTCACGTTTGGCGCTCTGCCTATGCACTCATAACCCCCCCCCCCCCATACAATGTAGACTCTGCTGCAACAAAGAACACCCACAATACAAAAATAAATGCAAACAAATTCTGAATTTTTATTGCATCAAATCAACTCATGATAATTACATCAAATGGAAAAATGAAATTCCACCATAGAGCATACAAAAATCTGCACTCAAGATTAATGAACCATGGATCTTCTTGTTCTTCTTCTCACTGCTCCAAGCTCTCTTTGTTGTTGTTCAAACCTTCATATGGCTCTTATCTTTCTCTTCACCTCTCACACACTGGTGCCTTATCTTATTTTCACCTATGTTACTCAAACTTGCAACACAAAACTCCCAATGATACCTCTACAGAGGCATCGTTGTCCTTCCCATTCCTTACAAACTCCTTCCCACATTATACATTAAAATCATCAATTTTGGCCCAAGAATGGGCTCCCAACTCTCCCCTAAGAATAGCTATCCATATTCTAAGTTTATGTAGCATTAAATGAGACATTTAAGCCTCCATTAACTCCAATAGGTGTTGTCTTTACTCCCAAAGGCGTTTTTCTCTATTCTGGACATTTTAAAATATCTAAAATCTTGATTTTCTGCCTCTTTTATGCTCCAAACACCCCCCACATTATTTATGCAATAGATAAAAAAATTAAATATGAAATAAAAACTAATATTTGAGTTCCATGGCCTCCATAATACCTTTCCAAAATAAAATTAACCAAATTGGTGCTTTGGAAGTGTAGAATCGAGTGCCGACAGATGAATAAAATGAAAGTTATCTGATTCGCACAAAAATTGGCATGCAAGCTTGGAATGGTATCCCATAGACCCCTACAAAAGTATTTTTCTCAAACCTTCACAGATTTTAAAATTTTAAACTTTTTGAAATTTTCCAATATTATTTAACAAACTTCAGATATTAAAATCTTCCAAACTGAAAAAGGTATGACTTTGGTTCTTTTTGTACATTTCGCATTCCACCTCCATGAATACCCCTACCAAATTATTTTACTCCAACCCCTACCAAATTATTTTACTCCAACATTATTTAACAAACTTTTGATATTAAAATCTTCCAAACTAAAAAAGGTATGACTTTGGTTCTTTTTGCGCATTTCACATGCCACCTCCATGAATACCCCTACCAAATTATTTTACTCCAACCCTTATGAGTTTTCCAAAAATAATTTTCAAAAAATACTTATAGATCCTTAAAATGATGATTTGACAAAAACTAATTTTATGTAAATCTGAACACAAAAGAGCTTTCCAAAGCTAAGAGATGCCAAATAAACCCCAAAACACACCAAAACTGAAATTCAAACCTGAAGTTTGTTTTTGGTTGATGTTGATTGCCAATTTTCCTAGATGCTCCTACATCATCTAACTCCCTAAAATATATCTTCAAACATTAGCAACAATTGTCATTAAAACATATAAATTAGTCTTACATTAATTATCTAAGGAAATGTATACATGTAAATTAAAAAACTTTACTACAAAAAAACTCAGTCACTTTTCTCTTGGAGTAATGTATTGAATTATTTTCAATTCTATGATATACGAAATCTCCAACCCTTGGTACAAATCCAACAACTTATATTTGTAGCTAAATGACAAGGCTCATCTCATTTGGATGACTAGGACTTGTCATTTAACATTACAATTTAACATAAAAAGTGGCTAGAAATTTTGGAAGTGCCACCTCAATCCAAATTATTTGAAGGCTAGGATTTGCATATTGGGCTAAAAATTGCCACTAAAGATACTCACTATGTTGATGAATATAATCCCTATATGATTTCTATCGACTCCCAAAGTGCATCCTATCCTATTTTGTCAATCAAGGAAATTGTCAAGAACACATGAATTTGACAACTCATCACTGTAGTAGACTTGAATCTATCCAAATATTTGGGAAGGGCCTCTATCAACATAAGGGAGGCAAGTGTTAAAAATATCCCCTACTTCCCCAATATTTTAACTGATTGGATTGTGAACCCCATTTCCCTATCTAATTCCACTAGTTAGATGATGTGAGATTTATTCATTTAGTAGTAGGGGAAGATAGTTCAAGATTTCATGAACTTAGGTAATTTCCAAAACTTTTTCCTCCATGTAAACAACTAAGTCTAGCTAGATGCCTAAACCTATATTGGCTTATCCATGAAATATATTTCATGAGATTTTGTGAATACTGAATCATACTACTAAGACTATAAAATCACATGATAATGCTAATGTATCTCCATCTCTCTCTTACTCAAACAAACAAAGAACATAACCAACATTTCTCATATTATAAAAAGGTATCGTAACAAATAAGCAAGTATATGATCTTTATGTAGACCAAACATGTGTAAATTAGGAGTTGTTTATCCTCTATGATAATCTTAAAAGATGACATGAGTTATCTTATCATACCATCAAATGGTTTTGATTGTTTGGTCTCCTTTCCTATTCAAACATTGTCCCCTATGACTATAATTTTGCATAATCTAGCATACCATACTACATATCTCTGAAAATATCTTGTGGCAATGGATTTATTATCTTGGAAATGATCCTTTTGTTAGCTTAGTGTTATTTCCCTTCACACATTGATGTTACCCTTGATTAATTTTTAGTGTACTTATAATTTCCTTCTCAATTGTCTCCATGATCACAATTGGCATCTAAATTTGACCCTCTAACAATATCAATAATTTGAAGAATAGAAATAATAATTAATAGCCTTTAAAAAATGTCAATTGATCAAATTCCTCATCTCTAGGCCAAGTCGCCTCAAGTATCATCTTCAATTTATTCATACTATTAGTATACATAACATCCAAAACCACCTTGCCCTCATTTGGTTCTATCATGGGAGGAAAGTCAAAGCTATCCAAAGCTTGGAACTGACCCATTTTTTCATTCAATGGGTTTTTTATTTTATTCACAAATGAAAATACAACATATAATACTTCAAACACATCATGTATTTTTCTAATTGTATTGGGCCCCATAGGGAATATTTAGCATTCTTTTGGATAGTTTTCATTATCACCACCCTAGGGAGTCAGTATTTATTTTATCAATTATGGGCTTAACTATTGAACCTAGCCTTTGGTCTTCTATAGATTAACATGGAATTCCTATAGGTCATCTATAATTTGAGTGGGTTTAAACTTTGGCTATAAGGAAACCTATTAATTCTTCAATTTCTTACCTTGCTTTCATGGTTTGTGCCCTTTTTTCTTCCTACAAGGTCATGTGAACACCTCAAAAGTGGTCATTCACTATATAATTAATTAGGTAAATATTTAATTAATTCTTTTTTATAATTCACCATCTCTTCGTATTCCCATAATTAATTAAATATTCATTATTTAATTAATTATTATCCATTCTCATAAATAATTAAATTATATAATTAATTATGTTTCCTATTTCCTCTAAGGTTAATTAATTCAACCATAGCCCCCACTCAATAATTCCGCTAATCATAATTAATTAATTAATCCTTCACTAATCCCTATTAGTATTTTATGTAATTTTATATTCCTCCAAATCTCCAAACTTGCCTTTGTCTAACAAGTTTCCACCTTCTTCAATACACACAAATGTGTGAGCATGCATGGGTCACCTCACCCTTTGACTTGACCTATCATAAATTTCTCACACGTGTGAGATTCCCCCACACATGTGTAGTCACCCTACCATTTCCCCTTTCTTCCACTTGTCACTTTTCTTGATTTCCTCATCTCTTCCACTTTCCAAAAGTCCTCTGCCTATCATATTCATAGCCACCCTATGTGTGTGCTCACACATGTGTGAGAACACCTAGCCCTCTTCCTCATGACTCATGTCATTTTCCTATCCTCCCCTTGTAATCCTCAATCCTCTCACTCAATCTTAGCCCTCCATTCCTCACATCTAAAATTTATAAATTGAGGCCTTTCCCCTCGTTTTCATTATCCACTTGCAAGCTAATTTTATGCTATCAATTTAATCATAAAATACCATCATCATATTGTTATTATGTTGATTTGAAGAGAAATCCACACTTCTATTCAACTCATCAATCAATCATTTGGTGGAGCAAATCAAGTGGAAGAGGGTGCATTCTACTTTAGGTTAATCAAAGGAGCAAGGTCAATTAAGGTAAAAGGTTTAGTTTGTATGCTTTAACTTTGGGTTATTTCCTTATTTTATTTTCTTGTCCTTAGATCCATTATTTAGATCATTTCATCTTGAGATATATCACTCTTATAATGTGATGGGAGGAGGCATAATAAACCTTAATGTCAATAATTGTGTTTGGGATTAGTAGCTCTTGAACTTGGCCCTTTCTTCTCCAAGCTCCTTATTTATTTTTCTAGCTTTTTTAGTACTTTGGAATACATCACCAACCTCACTATTTCTCCTCAAAGTACCAATGGCAATGGTTGAAGCCATGGAAGGAAAAAAATGGATTTTCCTTACAAATCTCCTAGCTTGTTTTGGAGATATTCTCTCACCCTTTACCTTAAAAATTGAAGCATTCTCTACTATATCAAGGTCATTTCCCATTATCTTTGCATATTCTCTTCTAATTACTAGGTCCCTATTGGCATGTGTTTTTAGTTTGAAAACAAATTTTTGAATTCCTCTATTTTGACAAAGTAGTCACTAGAGATGAATCTCTCATGTGTCTTGCTTCTTAGGCCGTTTATTTTTTCATCTCCATTAAATATCCTAGTAGAGTTACAATTGTGGGAGCATTAGCTTTAATCCTCTAATAGTGTTTAGGAGATTTAACAATATCCATAATGGCATCACTAGGAGGGACAAACCCATCATATCCTTATGTCATTATAAGAAACAATGGGCTATGAAAGGAACAAAGTTTGATGATAGCCTACAATATGTTTAATCTTTGGTGGTAGGATTGATGATCCTTCTATCATGGGTGATTTACCATTTTAATTGCTCCAGCTAGAAATTACCAACCTAATGCCTCACTATTGCTTCACCCATGGGTTCAATCATAATATTAGGTTCTAACATACTTTGGATAGATAGTTCAACTAGTTTTACCTTGGGTGGATTTGTGTAAAGAGTGTCAACATTCACTAGCACAAACTTCATCCTTTCAATTGGGTCTTGAATCTTATCATGTGTCCCCTTGTAATTTTGATAATTTAGTTTCCTTCCTTTTTCATCCTTATTTTTACCCATCTATACCTCCTAAAATTCTTCTAAACTTTTCTCTTGTAGCTCCTAATGAGGTCTTAACCTTCATGGTATTGGTACTCATATCCATATGTCCCAACTTTCTTCCTCATCATATGGATAAAACCATCAAGGTCATAGGGTTTTTCCTTATCTAATTCCATATTATACTTTTGTATAACATCCCCTAGCCTATCATAACCTTCCTTACACCAAATAACAAAGTCAAAGAACCTATCATGAGGGGGTAACATTCCTTTTCTCTTTTGTATCCTAAAGTACTCATAGTTGGCATCATTATTTTTCCACATGGTCTCTAAGAAGGCAATCCTATTTAACTCCCAAATTGACAAATTTTGTGGCATGATGGTGGCTTCAATGTCTTTGATAACAATATATTTTTAATAGGAGAATCAATCCCCCAATTGTGCCTCTTTATTGGGTTTTGTTTGAAATCCAAAGGCCTAAAAAACTCAAGAAAATATTGTGATAACCTAGGCCTTTCAAATCCCAACCTCCACAAAATAAGTGCGACAATAATCATAAAAAATATAATAAAACATAATAATGGGCCTGTTGAGGTGGTGAATCCACAATTGGATAAGATTCAAGGTTCTTTTTGGTAGCTCCTATAAAATCAACTTCACTCCTAATTTTATGTGCCATTCACCAAAAAACTCATGCATGTAAATGTGGAACACTAGTGACTACCACTTGAAAGACTTACTTTTTCCTTGCCTTGTAACACTTTCCAAGTCTTCTTGCATATGCTTAGCCAAGAAAGTTTTATAACCATAAAGCATGTTTAACTAAATGTACTGATATGAGAAGCAAATACCACTGCTCCCTTTGGAATTGTTGGCTACACATCTGTTCCTATGACTTAGAAAATACAATGATATGCAACCTTAAAATAGTCTCCAATTTCTTGCATGCAAAGGTGACAACTCTCGTGCAATCTCCTCAACTAGAGGACCATGAATTCAAGCACCAACAAGAAAAATATTATTGTTTGGACACCTTCAAAGTCCAAAGAGGGTTGTCTGATCAGATATTTGAAGGACAAGGAGTTGCATCCAGTCATGCATGCAACAGAATGTGAGGAAAGATTGCAAAATATTTCCAATCAGCCCATGCATCTACTAGAATCAGAAATTATGGAGAAGGTTGTCATTTCAAAGGAAGGAGGAGTATCAGAGTTCAAATATTTATCCATCTTATTCTTATTGTTTTCCTCTTATTTCAAAAAGTTGAATGCATGGATCCATCCTTTGAAAAAAAGATGTTATTTTCCACAACCAATTAATGGTTTTGTGTAACCTATCTCTACATCAATAAGTAGAGTAGGATAGAGTAGGTTTTTTTTTTCTGCAAATAAGTGCTTTACACATGTTATGTCTTCTTCCCTAAAGCTCAAAAACATGCATTTCTCTATAAAAGTTGCTACTCCCAAGAGCTTTTGCAGATTTATTTTGGCAACCAACCATGAAGAAAAGACAACAAGCTCTAGATAGCTCTGGAGTAACTCAGAATATCTTCAGAAGCATCTCTAGTGCACCTCTCAGAAAATCTCCAAAGCAATTGCAATAAAAGTGAAAAAAAATGGCTCTCAAAGCTCACTATAAGTTGCAAGATGACCTACAACATTTGAGGTGTGGGGGAGATGATGAGACAAAAAAAATTCTCATTTATTAGCCAAATAAAAGCATGTATTTTGCTTAATTATGAAGTTTATCAAGACTAAGCATGATGAAGAAAGTAAGAGATTTTCAGTTGGATCAATCAATATTTCATCATATCTTGAAAATTACAATCTAAGTTCCTAATATTTTTGGACAAAAAATAGGAGACAAGAAGGCAAAAAAACCCATTAAATTTCACGAAAACCCAGTTCATGGTTTGAGAGAAAACTTCACCAGTCCGATGCTCCAAAACTTTGCTTTCATGCTCCAAAATTTTTAGAGCTAAGAAGGATCTAAGTGAGGGATAAGTATGATAGCATTTATGAAGAGGTTGAGCAGTTTGGGATTCTATGAGCAATTAAAGAACAATAGTTGAGAGCATCTAGGGGGTAGTTCCAAGCATTTAAGGAAGGTTGTTGGGTTGTGCAAACAAATGGAGCATATCTAGGAGGCAGTTTTGGGCAGTTTGAACCTTTTTTAAAGCATCTAGGAGTTGTTTTATGAGCTTTAATTATACACAAGGGAAAGGCGTGACTTTTTTAGCATTCAAATGTCTTTTTGGAGCTTTTTTAGGGGCTGCAAAATAGGCATATTTGTTTTGGACGACCAAAGAAGATTTAATCAACAAGATGAAGAAAAGACTTATCTTTTTCCCTCAACACATGTTCCTATCTTCTAGCAAGTTGTTGCATAGCTATAAGGCTCATCTTTTAGAATTCTATAAATTCATTGTAATCAAATAAACAAATGGGGAAGAGTTTTATAAAATAATAGAATTCAGTTTTTAGCAATAGTAGTGTAGTTGTTTGTAGTTTTCATTTCATAGTTTATTTTCCAGCAATCTTTTCATTCCTTGTTATTTACTTTTCCAGAATTTCCCTTTGAATGCTTTTTAAGATGGATTTCATTCTAGCATTTTTATTTACCAACTCTTGGATTAGATTTGTTTCTAGCAATTTCTTTCATGCATTGCCTTTCAATTCTGTTTGTAGAAAAAGAATATCATGTAAATGATTTCTTCTCCTTCTTGCATATTGCCATGGACACTGCCCTGGATAGACATTTATAATTAAATGATGAGGAATGCATCGACACTCATCAGTGGCCAATATCTTCATGTTCAAGACAACTTTTGAACTAGGATCTAAATAAAAAACTATTTAGAACAATTATTCATTTATAGTGAATAATTAATGTCCTTGTGCATCCATGACATCACGATTCTTTGGGTTGTACATCTTGATAACTCATTCAAATAATTTTGGGCTCACAAAATAGTTTGGCACCACCATGTTTCCAAGGTTAGACCTCCATGGTTTATACAGAGGGATTCAACCAAATGACTTTTTGAAAAAAATTGCAAGTAAATCCCACCAACTCTTGAAAATTGTAACAACCCTAGTGTTCTGGTAAGTAAATTTTTCCAAGTTTTCACCTCAAGTGAATGATCATGATGTCATAACATAGCAATACAAAAATTTCTTTTCCATAATGTAAATTACATGCACATTTAAAATAAACACTATTCCAAACTTCCATTGCATTTCACTATAATTTCACAAATCTTTTTATGACATAAATTTCATAATGAATAAACTCAAGTTTATCATTCAAGATTACAATCTCCCAAATAGATGGGTACATAATACATACATAGCTCTTTTGAGATTCATCTAGAAATAGATATACAAACTGGTCTTGATGTCGCCACAATGGTGCATACATTCCGGATGCCGCTACTCCCTGGTGCACACACTCCAATTGTCCCCAATGTTGGTACAAACATCCACAAACCTCGGCCACCAACTGATGAGGAGAAGCATCACTCAAGTGCTTTTTTTCCAACCACATACTCAAATTCAGTCCCCCACACATTTGCCACATGTGGCAAGATGGCCCTACGAGTATGAAAATCCTGAGCTAGAATGCATAAAAGGAACACAATGAACTAAAAATGTAAACAATGGCGACTTACACTACTTTGGCCAAAGTATTCTCACCCAATACTTCAAGTGATAGTCTTCTTGTTCACATAAACTTCTATTGCTTGGTTTGGATTGTGATCGCTCATATACTATGCTTAGGTAATTTCTTTCCATAGGTAATCCCTAACCTCAAAAATAACCTATTCCCCTTTTCCCAAAACACCACGGTATCTCTACCAACAAAGCCTAAGAATAAGTTACTCCCTTCAATGGATATTCCAATCCAAGAATAACATATGAGCTTTTCTAGTCTACAAATTAACTTTGCATAAACGAGCTATTTACTTCAAAAGACAACTTAGTCCCAAGTATAACTTTATAATCTAAAGTATAGCTACATGAGCTTCATCTAATCATAGATTAAATAGTCATAAATAACTGACTACATTCAGTAACATATCACATTAATAAGTGGTTCTCTTCAAGAGTATAGCCATATCAATAAATGAACTCAATCGAAGAATAATCATATCAATCGATGATTCCATTTGAGAGTGTAATCTCCTTAGTAAAAAAAGTTATTCAAAAGAGTAGAATCTAGTCAACAATATGACTTCATATCAAGGGTATAAACAACTAGTTAGGTAACAACTCTAACTCAATAGGTAATCCCACCTCTGTCTCCAAACATATAGTATCTCGTAAACTCAAGTGATCTATTTAACCACATAGGTGAGTCTCAACCATAGTATACCCTAATCCCGGATATAATCTATAATCAACAATCAGTCTGATTGTGTAGGTTAATCTAAACCTAAGTATTTTAAACAAAGCTCAACTACATATTCCATCAAAGTAGGTTATTCCCAACCTATTGGTTCCAATGGGTAATCAAGTATATACTCCAACCTAATGGTTAATTCTTAACCTAGGGTTTCAATCATTAATCAAATGTACTTCTAGACCCACATAGGTTACTCTCAACCTAGGGTTTCATTCAATAGTCAAGTAATGATCAAGTGATCGTTCAAGTACAAATTTTTGATGTGGTTTGTATGACATCACATCCTAACATATCTTTCATACCATCACTATTGAGGTATTGCTAAACCTTATCATTCCTAGGGTTTCCTAGCATAATAAGCTAACAGTGTTAAGTCACTTCATGTTATTGGTACGTTTCACATTGCACATGTAGTGTAGACTATCTATGTATAGAAACATCATTATCTAAAACTCCGTATAGGGTATTTAGGAGTATTAAGATGCCTCCTTAAGCTATTCATGTTTCATCATTCCTAGTATGTAATACTAATGATAAACATATAATCTTATTATGGAGTATATATAAGCACTTCATAGGAAATCATAAAAGATTATTTTCCTTTTCATAAGAAAATACTATGATTCACTAATGCAAGCATTCTCAAGCAATCCCAATCAAAGCAATTAAGACTTGCATTCTTTCATAATAAAAGAAGATTAGATCCTCATGCCTGTAATATGCTTGATCCAATTGACTAACTTGATTCTTAGTCTTCCAATGACAACTTGCTAGGCTTCACTTCAACTACTATAAACACTCAATGCAATACTTCACAATATGCTCTTTCTCTAGGCTCACAAAATAACTCAATTCTCTCACAATATAACTCAATGCTCTCAAAATAATAGCACCAGAAGGAAACTACAGAATTGTGTGTCCCAAATGAGAGAGTTGGCCCATCTATTTATACAAAATATTGAGACATTGGTGCCTAAGGAGAAGGTATGCTAGTCGACACCATTCCAACATGCAAGTTGACTTATCTCTCATAGCAAAAGGTAGAAAAATTCTAAGAAAATACTCAGCTTGGTATTCTACAGATCGACCTCCTTTGCTTGATAGCAACACAAGACTATTTCAAATATGCACATGCTCAAAAGATGAGAATCGAATTGCTAATATGAAAGACTTCTACAGGAATAGAGTATTCATATAATGGCGCCAAGTTTCAGCCATTCTCCTATTCTTTTGGCGCAGGTTTATCCAAAGAAACAATCCATATTTAACAAGCAACCCATATCTTTGTCGACTAAGTCATAGACTATTCATTCGACGGGTAAAGGATGAATTGACTCCTCTAAAATGGCGTTCAAACTGTGCTTTGACCAATCATGTTTATTGTTGTGGTTTGATATCCTTTTTTTCATGTGTGTAAATCACTTTACACAGCAAACTTTATGTCTAATATTTCCATGGCCTTTTATCCTTTTGGATAATGCATTCCAATGTATAAGTAATGTGCTACTATAAAATAGTGATGCATTTGTACTATATCGACCATGGCTTATAAACTCCAAATCGGCCTTTACTACCCTATGCATTGTATTTATGTTTTGATTAGTTGTGCCCTTCACTATTGCATGTGCTACCATACTACGTATGTGTTGTTCATTGCATAATATATATACAAATCAGCCTCAAATACTTTCTATATATATACTGATGTATAGCTTTAATATTGTATATGTGTATATGTTCTAATATATATATATATATACACATTCAATTACACGATCAAGCACATATACAATTACTATCTTATTGATAGGAAAATATGTGTGTGATGTATACATACATATATACATACATGTCACATTGTCCCTTCGATAACACCATGCTCATAAGCAACTTGTTCATAAGCATGCATAGGTAAATCTACCTATATGCTCTCATGTATGTGTTCCTTCATGCGTATGGTTTATCGCTGACATGCATGTGCATACATATATATACATTCAACATATGTTCACCTCATCAATCAATTATAGTAATATAAAGAAGAAACCATAAACTCCAAACACATAAACATCATCGAAGAATGCACTCAACAGTAATCAAGATCCTTACTAATGCAAACACATCATACTAATGGATGTCTTGCCAATTCCCAACACTATGACCTAACTCAACCATTCTATTATGAGTGTGTGTATAAGCTCAGTTAGTTTTCATTAAGGGTTACTCGACCAAACACTTCTCCTAAGTGATACTTCCCCTCCCTTCTGGAGGATTGAACCTGTCCCTGCAACTAGCTTAGTACAACACCAAGGTAGTTAGATGTTCATAATAAATCCACGTGCATCTTAAAACATTTTCATATTCATATTGCAATACATGTTCTTCAACAATGTAAACATAATTACTCTTCCAAAGTAATAATACCTTAATACCTATTTCAGTATTCCATTCATTTAACAAACATATCAAAATCATGATTGCATTTACCATCCTATTTACCTGTGAAGGTAAAAGTAAATCAATAACAACAAGACGAGGTGTGACAAAAATCACAGGGTCCCAAATTTTAGCCATGCAATCCTCAAGCTAGTTTGTGAAGACTCCCTTCCTTGTTGACTTCTTGAGAGTTTTCAAATCCTAGGTGGATTTGCACTTGGATTACAATTTGATAATTTGTAATGGACTTGAGGTTGACTAGTGTTTTTAAGGTTTTTAATTCAGCTACAAACACAAATCCTTCATGA